>CAWVNZ010001917.1:47500-60000 GCA_963930735.1 Dioctria linearis | reverse complement strand
TGTTTTTTTTTTTTCTCAAATTTATTTTTTTTTTTTTTTCTCAAATTTTTTTTTTTGCTAATTCAGTTTTTTTTTTTTTTCTCAATTTTTTTTTTTTTGCTCAGATTTTTTTTTTCTCAATTTTTTTTTTCTGATTTTTTTTTGTTTTTTTTTGTTCTCAAATTTTTTTTTTTTTTTTTTTTTTTTCTCAAATTTTTTTTCTTTTTTTTTTTCTCAAATTTTTTTTTTTTTTTCTCAAATTTTTTCTCAAATTTTTTTTTTTTTTTTCTGATTTTTTTTTCTCAAATTTTTTTTTTTTTCTCAATTTTTTTTTTTTTTTTGCTAATTCAGTTTTTTTTTTTTTTTTTTTTTTCTCAAAATTTTTTTTTTTTCTCAAATTTTTTTTCTCAATTTTTTTTTTTTTTTTGCTAATTCAGTTTTTTTTTTTGATTTTTTTTTCTGATTTTTTTTTTCCTCAAATTTTTTTTTCTCAAATTTTTTTTTTGCTAATTCAGATTTTTTTTTCCTCAATTTTTTTTTTTTTTGATTTTTTTTTTGATTTTTTTTTCTGATTTTTTCTGATTTTTTTTTTTTTTTTTCTCAAATTTTTTTTTTCTCATTTTTTTTTTTTTTTTTTTTTTTGCTAATAGTTTTTTTTTTTCTCAAATTTTTTTTTTCTCAAAAATTTTGCTAATTCAGTTTTTTTTTTTTTTTTTCTCAAATTTTTTTTTTTTTCTCAATTTTTTTTTTTGCTAATTCAGATTTTTTTTTTTTTCTCAAATTTTTTTTTTTTTTCTCAAAATTTTTTTTTTTCTCGTTTTTTTTCTCAAATTTTTTTTTTTCTGATTTTTTTTTTGATTTTTTTTTTTCTCAATTTTTTTTTTTTTTCTCAAATTTTTTTTTCTCAAATTTTTTTTTTTTTTCTCAAATTTTTTTTTTTTTCTGATTTTTTTTTTCTTAAATTTTTTTTTTTTTTTTTGCTAATTCAGATTTTTTTTTTTTTCTCAAATTTTTTTTTTTCTCAATTTTTTTTTTTTATTCTTTTTTTTCTGATTTTTTTTTTCTCAATTTTTTTTTTTTTTTTTTCTCATTTTTTTTTTTTTTCTCAAATTTTTTTTTTCTTCAAAATTTTTTTTTTTTTTTCTCATTTTTTTTTTTTTTTTTTTTATCTCAATTTTTTATTTTTTTTTCTCAAATTTTTTTTTTTTTTCTCAGATTTTTTTTTTCTCAATTTTTTTTTTTTGCTAATTCAGATTTTTTTTTTTTTCTCAAAATTTTTTTTTTTTTTTCAAATTTTTTTTTTTTTGCTAATTCAGTTTTTTTTTTTTTTTTTTTTCTCTAATTTTTATTTTTTTTTTCTGATTTTTTTTTCTCAATTTTTTTTTTTTTGCTAATTCAGATTTTTTTTTTTTTTTCTCAAATTTTTTTTTTTTTCTCAAAAATTTTTTTTTTTTTGATTTTTTTTTTTTTTTTTTTGATTTTTTTTTTCTGATTTTTTTTTTTTTTTTTCAATTTTTTTTTTTTTTTCTCAATTTTTTTTTTTTGTTTTGCTAATTCAGTTTTTTTTTCTGATTTTTTTTTCTCAAATTTTTTTTTTCCTCAATTTTTTTTTTTTTTTTTTTCTGATTTTTTTTTTGTTTTTTTTTTCTCAAAATTTTTTTTTTTTTTTTCTGATTTTTTTTTGTTTTTTTTTTTCTCAAATTTTTTCTCAAATTTTTTTTTTTTTTTTTTTCTGATTTTTTTTTCTCAAATTTTTTTTTTTGCTAATTCAGTTTTTTTTTTTTTTTTTTTTTCTCAATTCTTTTTTTTTCTCAAATTTTTTTTTTGCTAATTCAGATTTTTTTTTTCTCAAATTTTTTCTCAATTTTTTTTTTCTCAGATTTTTTTTTTCCCAAATTTTTTTTTTTTCTCAAATTTTTTTTTTTTTTTTGCTAAACCAGTTTTTTTTTTTTTTCTCAATTTTTTTTTTTGCTCAGATTTTTTTTTTCTCAATTTTTTTTTCTGATTTTTTTTTGTTTTTTTTTGTTCTCAATTTTTTTTTTTTTTTTTTTTTCTCAAATTTTTTTTCTTTTTTTTTTTCTCAAATTTTTTTTTTTTTTTTTTTCTCAAATTTTTTCTCAAATTTTTTTTTTTTTTCTGATTTTTTTTTTCTCAAATTTTTTTTTTTTCTCAAATTTTTTTTTTCTCAAATTTTTTTTTTCTCAAATTTTTTTTTTTTTTTGCTAATTCAGTTTTTTTTTTTTTTTTTTTCTCAAATTTTTTTTCTCAATTTTTTTTTTTTTTTGCTAATTCAGTTTTTTTTTTGATTTTTTTTTCTGATTTTTTTTTTCCTCAAATTTTTTTTTCTCAAATTTTTTTTTTGCTAATTCAGATTTTTTTTTTCCTCAATTTTTTTTTTTTTTTGATTTTTTTTTGATTTTTTTTTCTGATTTTTTCTGATTTTTTTTTTTTTTCTCAAATTTTTATTTTTTTTTTCTGATTTTTTTTTTCTCAATTTTTTTTTTTGCTAATTCAGATTTTTTTTTTTTTCTCAAATTTTTTTTTTTTTCTCAAATTTTTTTTTTTTTGATTTTTTTTTTTTTTTTGATTTTTTTTTCTGATTTTTTTTTTTTTTTTCTCAATTTTTTTTTTTTTTTTTTTTCAATTTTTTTTTTTTTGTTTTGCTAATTCAGTTTTTTTTTCTGATTTTTTTTTCTCAAATTTTTTTTTCTCAATTTTTTTTTTTTTTTTCTGATTTTTTTTTTTTTTCTTTTTTTCTCAAATTTTTTTTTTTTTTCTCAAATTTTTTTTTGTTTTTTTTTTTCTCAAATTTTTTCTCAAATTTTTTTTTTTTTTTTCTGATTTTTTTTTCTCAAATTTTTTTTTTGCTAATTCAGTTTTTTTTTTTTTTTCTCAATTTTTTTTTTCTCAAATTTTTTTTTTGCTAATTCAGATTTTTTTTTTTTTCTCAAAATTTTTTTTTTTTTTTCAAATTTTTTTTTTTTGCTAATTCAGTTTTTTTTTTTTTTTTTTTCTCTAATTTTTATTTTTTTTTTCTGATTTTTTTTTTCTCAATTTTTTTTTTGCTAATTCAGATTTTTTTTTTTTTTCTCAAATTTTTTTTTTTTTTGATTTTTTTTTCTGATTTTTTTTTTTTTTTCTCAATTTTTTTTTTTTTTTTTTTCAATTTTTTTTTTTGTTTTGCTAATTCAGTTTTTTTTTCTGATTTTTTTTTCTCAAATTTTTTTTTCTCAATTTTTTTTTTTTTTTTTTCTGATTTTTTTTTTTCTTTTTTTCTCAAATTTTTTTTTTTTTCTCAAATTTTTTTGTTTTTTTTTTTTCTCAAATTTTTTCTCAAATTTTTTTTTTTTTTTTTTCTGATTTTTTTTTCTCAAATTTTTTTTTTGCTAATTCAGTTTTTTTTTTTTTTCTCAATTTTTTTTTTCTCAAATTTTTTTTTTGCTAATTCAGATTTTTTTTTCTCAAATTTTTTCTCAATTTTTTTTTTTCTGATTTTTTTTTTTCCCAAATTTTTTTTTTTTTCTCAAATTTTTTTTTTCTCAAAATTTTTTTTTTTTTGCTAAACCAGTTTTTTTTTTCTCAAATTTTTTTTTTTTTTTTCTCAAATTTTTTTTCCCAATTTTTTTTTTTTTTTTTTTGATTTTTTTTTCTGATTTTTTTTTTTCCTCAAATTTTTTTTTTTCTCAATTTTTTTTTTTTTTTTTTTTTTTTTTGCTAATTCAGATTTTTTTTTTCCTCAAATTTTTTTTTTTTTTTTTTTCTGATTTTTTTTTTTTCTCAAATTTTTTTTTTTTTCTCAATTTTTTTTTTTTTTTTTGCTAATTCAGTTTTTTTTTTTCTCAATTTTTTTTTTTTCTATTTTTTTTTTTTTTTTTTCTCAAATTTTTTTTCTTTTTTTTTTTCTCAAATTTTTTTTTTTTTTTTTTTCTCAAATTTTTTCTCAAATTTTTTTTTTTTTCTGATTTTTTTTTTCTCAAATTTTTTTTTTTTCTCAAATTTTTTTTTTCTCAAATTTTTTTTTTCTCAAATTTTTTTTTTTTTTTGCTAATTCAGTTTTTTTTTTTTTTTTTTTCTCAAATTTTTTTTCTCAATTTTTTTTTTTTTTTGCTAATTCAGTTTTTTTTTTGATTTTTTTTTCTGATTTTTTTTTTCCTCAAATTTTTTTTTCTCAAATTTTTTTTTTGCTAATTCAGATTTTTTTTTTCCTCAATTTTTTTTTTTTTTGATTTTTTTTTGATTTTTTTTTCTGATTTTTTCTGATTTTTTTTTTTTTTTTTCTCAAATTTTTATTTTTTTTTTCTGATTTTTTTTTTCTCAATTTTTTTTTTTGCTAATTCAGATTTTTTTTTTTTTTCTCAAATTTTTTTTTTTTCTCAAATTTTTTTTTTTTTGATTTTTTTTTTTTTTTTGATTTTTTTTTCTGATTTTTTTTTTTTTTTCTCAATTTTTTTTTTTTTTTTTTTTCAATTTTTTTTTTTTTGTTTTGCTAATTCAGTTTTTTTTTCTGATTTTTTTTTCTCAAATTTTTTTTTCTCAATTTTTTTTTTTTTTTTTCTGATTTTTTTTTTTTTTCTTTTTTTCTCAAATTTTTTTTTTTTTTTCTCAAATTTTTTTTTGTTTTTTTTTTTCTCAAATTTTTTCTCAAATTTTTTTTTTTTTTTCTGATTTTTTTTTCTCAAATTTTTTTTTTGCTAATTCAGTTTTTTTTTTTTTTTCTCAATTTTTTTTTTCTCAAATTTTTTTTTTGCTAATTCAGATTTTTTTTTTTTTCTCAAAATTTTTTTTTTTTTTTCAAATTTTTTTTTTTTGCTAATTCAGTTTTTTTTTTTTTTTTTTTCTCTAATTTTTATTTTTTTTTTTCTGATTTTTTTTTTCTCAATTTTTTTTTTGCTAATTCAGATTTTTTTTTTTTTTCTCAAATTTTTTTTTTTTTTGATTTTTTTTTCTGATTTTTTTTTTTTTTCTCAATTTTATTTTTTTTTTTTTTTCAATTTTTTTTTTTTGTTTTGCTAATTCAGTTTTTTTTTCTGATTTTTTTTTCTCAAATTTTTTTTTCTCAATTTTTTTTTTTTTTTTTTCTGATTTTTTTTTTCTTTTTTTCTCAAATTTTTTTTTTTTTTCTCAAATTTTTTTGTTTTTTTTTTTTCTCAAATTTTTTCTCAAATTTTTTTTTTTTTTTTTTCTGATTTTTTTTTCTCAAATTTTTTTTTTGCTAATTCAGTTTTTTTTTTTTTCTCAATTTTTTTTTTTCTCAAATTTTTTTTTTGCTAATTCAGATTTTTTTTTCTCAAATTTTTTCTCAATTTTTTTTTTTCTGATTTTTTTTTTTCCCAAATTTTTTTTTTTTTCTCAAATTTTTTTTTTCTCAAAATTTTTTTTTTTTTGCTAAACCAGTTTTTTTTTTCTCAAATTTTTTTTTTTTTTTTTCTCAAATTTTTTTTCCCAATTTTTTTTTTTTTTTTTTTGATTTTTTTTTCTGATTTTTTTTTTTCCTCAAATTTTTTTTTTTCTCAATTTTTTTTTTTTTTTTTTTTTTTTTTTGCTAATTCAGATTTTTTTTTTCCTCAAATTTTTTTTTTTTTTTTTTCTGATTTTTTTTTTTTCTCAAATTTTTTTTTTTTTCTCAATTTTTTTTTTTTTTTTTGCTAATTCAGTTTTTTTTTTTCTCAATTTTTTTTTTTTCTATTTTTTTTTTTTTTTTTTCTCAATTTTTTTTTTTTTTTTTTTTTTTTTTTTTTTTTTTTTTCTCAAATTTTTTTCTCAAATTTTTTTTTTTTTTCTCAGATTTTTTTTTTCTCAATTTTTTTTTGCTAATTCAGATTTTTTTTTTTTTCTCAATTTTTTTTTTTTTCTCAAATTTTTTTTTTTTTCTCAAGTTTTTTTTCTCAAATATTTTTTTTTTTCTGATTTTTTTTTTTTGATTTTTTTTTCTGATTTTTTTTTTTTTTTTTCTCAAATTTTTTTTTTTTTTCTCAAATTTTTTCTCAAATTTTTTTTTTTTTTTTCTGATTTTTTTTTTCTCAAATTTTTTTTTTTCTCAATTTTTTTTTTGCTAATTCAGTTTTTTTTCTGATTTTTTTTTCTCAAATTTTTTTTTTTTTTTGCTAATTCAGTTTTTTTTTTTTGATTTTTTTTTTTCTCAAATTTTTTTTTTTTTTCTCAATTTTTTTTGCTAATTCAGTTTTTTTTTCAGATTTTTTTTTTTTTTTTTTTTCTGATTTTTTTTTGTTTTTTTTTTCTCAAATTTTTTTTTTTTTTTCTGATTTTTTTTTCTCAATTTTTTTTTTTTTGCTAATTCAGTTTTTTTTTTTTCTCAATTTTTTTTTTCTGATTTTTTTTTTCTCAAATTTTTTTTTTTTTTCTCAAATTTTTTTTTTTTTTTCTCAAATTTTTTTTTTCTCAATTTTTTTTTTCTGATTTTTTTTTCTCAAATTTTTTTTTTTTTTCTCAAATTTTTTTTTTTTTTTTTTTCTCAAATTTTTTTTTTCTCAATTTTTTTTTTCTCAGATTTTTTTCTTTCTCAATTTTTTTTTTCTCAAATTTTTTTTTTTCTCAAATTTTTTTTTTTTTTTTGCTAATTCAGTTTTTTTTTGATTTTTTTTTTCCGATTTTTTTTTTTCTCAAATTTTTTTTTTTTTTTGTTTTTTTTTGTTCTCAAATTTTTTTTTTTTTTTTTTTTCTCAAATTTTTTTTCTTTTTTTTTTTTCTCAAATTTTTTTCTCAAATTTTTTCTCAGTTTTTTTTTGTTTTTTTTTCTGATTTTTTTTTTCTCAATTTTTTTTTTTTTTTTTTTTTTGCTAATTCAGATTTTTTTTTTCCTCAAATTATTTTTTTCTCAAAATTTTTTTTTTTTTCCTCAAATTTTTTTTTTTCAAATTTTTTTTTTTTTTTTTCTGATTTTTTTTTTCAAATTTTTTTTTTTTTTTTCTCAATTTTTTTTTTTGCTAATTCAGATTTTTTTTTTCCTCAAATTTTTTTTTCTCAATTTTTTTTTTTTTTTTTTCTGATTTTTTTTTCTCAAATTTTTTTTTTTCTGATTTTTTTTTCTCAAATTTTTTTTTTCTGATTTTTTTTTTGTTTTTTTTTTCTCAATTTTTTTTTTTTTTTTTTCTCAAATTTTTTCTCAAATTTTTTTTTTTTTTTTCTGATTTTTTTTTCTCAATTTTTTTTTTTTTGCTAATTCAGTTTTTTTTTTTTCTCAATTTTTTTTTTCTGATTTTTTTTTTCTCAAATTTTTTTTTTCTCAAATTTTTTTTTTTTTCTCAAATTTTTTCTCAAATTTTTTTTTTTTTTTTTCTGATTTTTTTTTTCTCAAATTTTTTTTTTTTCTCAATTTTTTTTTTGCTAATTCAGTTTTTTTTCTGATTTTTTTTTCTCAAATTTTTTTTTTTTTTCTCAAATTTTTTCTCATTTTTTTTTTTCTCAAAATTTTTTTTTCTCATTTTTTTTTTCTCAAATTTTTTTTTTTCTCAATTTTTTTTTTTTTTCTCAAATTTTTTTTTTTTTTTGCTAATTCAGTTTTTTTTTTTTGATTTTTTTTTTCTCAAATTTTTTTTTTTTTTTCTCAATTTTTTTTGCTAATTCAGTTTTTTTTTTCAGATTTTTTTTTTTTTTTTTTTTTTTCTGATTTTTTTTTGTTTTTTTTTTCTCAAATTTTTTTTTTTTTTTCTGATTTTTTTTTCTCAATTTTTTTTTTTTTGCTAATTCAGTTTTTTTTTTTCTCAATTTTTTTTTTCTGATTTTTTTTTTCTCAAATTTTTTTTTTTTTTTTCTCAAATTTTTTTTTTTTTTTTCTCAAATTTTTTTTTTTCTCAATTTTTTTTTTCTGATTTTTTTTTTCTCAAATTTTTTTTTTTTTTTCTCAAATTTTTTTTTTTTTTTTTCTCAAATTTTTTTTTCTCAATTTTTTTTTCTCAGATTTTTTTCTTTCTCAATTTTTTTTTTCTCAAATTTTTTTTTTCTCAAATTTTTTTTTTTTTTTTGCTAATTCAGTTTTTTTTTGATTTTTTTTTCCGATTTTTTTTTTTCTCAAATTTTTTTTTTTTTTGTTTTTTTTTGTTCTCAAATTTTTTTTTTTTTTTTTTTCTCAAATTTTTTTTCTTTTTTTTTTTTCTCAAATTTTTTTCTCAAATTTTTTCTCAGTTTTTTTTTGTTTTTTTTTCTGATTTTTTTTTTCTCAATTTTTTTTTTTTTTTTTTTTTTTGCTAATTCAGATTTTTTTTTTCCTCAAATTATTTTTTTCTCAAAATTTATATTTTTTTTCCTCAAATTTTTTTTTTCAAATTTTTTTTTTTTTTTTTCTGATTTTTTTTTTTCAAATTTTTTTTTTTTTTCTCAATTTTTTTTTTTGCTAATTCAGATTTTTTTTTTCCTCAAATTTTTTTTTCTCAATTTTTTTTTTTTTTTTTTTTTTTTTTCTGATTTTTTTTTCTCAAATTTTTTTTTTTCTGATTTTTTTTTCTCAAATTTTTTTTTTCTGATTTTTTTTTGTTTTTTTTTTCTCAATTTTTTTTTTTTTTTCTCAAATTTTTTCTCAAATTTTTTTTTTTTTTTTTTCTGATTTTTTTTTTCTCAAATTTTTTTTTTCTCAATTTCAGTTTTTTTTCTGATTTTTTTTTCTCAAATTTTTTTTTTTTTTTTTTTTTTTTTTTTTTTTTTTTTTTTCTCAAATTTTTTCTCATTTTTTTTTTTCTCAAAATTTTTTTTTTCTCAATATTTTTTTTCTCAAATTTTTTTTTTTCTCAATTTTTTTTTTTTCTCAATTTTTTTTTTTTTGCTAATTCAGTTTTTTTTTTTTCTCAATTTTTTTTTTCTGATTTTTTTTTTCTCAAATTTTTTTTTTTTTTTCTCAAATTTTTTTTTTTTTTTTCTCAAATTTTTTTTTTTCTCAATTTTTTTTTCTGATTTTTTTTTTCTCAAATTTTTTTTTTTTTTTCTCAAATTTTTTTTTTTTTTTTTTTCTCAAATTTTTTTTTTCTCAATTTTTTTTTCTCAGATTTTTTTCTTTCTCAATTTTTTTTTTTCTCAAATTTTTTTTTTTTTTTTGCTAATTCAGTTTTTTTTTGATTTTTTTTTTCCGATTTTTTTTTTTCTCAAATTTTTTTTTTTTTTGTTTTTTTTTGTTCTCAAATTTTTTTTTTTTTTTTTTTTCTCAAATTTTTTTTCTTTTTTTTTTTTCTCAAATTTTTTCTCAGTTTTTTTTTGTTTTTTTTTCTGATTTTTTTTTTCTCAATTTTTTTTTTTTTTTTTTTTTGCTAATTCAGATTTTTTTTTTCCTCAAATTATTTTTTTCTCAAATTTTTTTTTTTTTTCCTCAAATTTTTTTTTTTCAAATTTTTTTTTTTTTTTTCTGATTTTTTTTTTCAAATTTTTTTTTTTTTTTTCTCAATTTTTTTTTTTGCTAATTCAGATTTTTTTTTTCCTCAAATTTTTTTTTCTCTATTTTTTTTTTTTTTTTTTTTTTTCTGATTTTTTTTTCTCAAATTTTTTTTTTTCTGATTTTTTTTTCTCAAATTTTTTTTTCTGATTTTTTTTTGTTTTTTTTTTCTCAATTTTTTTTTTTTTTTTCTCAAATTTTTTCTCAAATTTTTTTTTTTTTTTTTCTGATTTTTTTTTTCTCAAATTTTTTTTTTTCTCAATTTCAGTTTTTTTTTTTTTTTTTTTTTTTTTTTTTTTTTTTTTTTTTTCTCAAATTTTTTCTCATTTTTTTTTTCTCAATTTTTTTTTCTGATTTTTTTTTGTTTTTTTTTGTTCTCAAATTTTTTTTTTTTTTTTTTTTTTCTCAAATTTTTTTTCTTTTTTTTTTTTCTCAAATTTTTTTTTTTTTTTTTTCTCAAATTTTTTCTCAAATTTTTTTTTTTTTTCTGATTTTTTTTCTCAAATTTTTTTTTTTTCTCAAATTTTTTTTTTCTCAAATTTTTTTTTTCTCAAATTTTTTTTTTTTTTTGCTAATTCAGTTTTTTTTTTTTTTCTCAAAATTTTTTTTTTTTCTCAAATTTTTTTTCTCAATTTTTTTTTTTTTTTTGCTAATTCAGTTTTTTTTTTGATTTTTTTTTCTGATTTTTTTTTCCTCAAATTTTTTTTTCTCAAATTTTTTTTTTGCTAATTCAGATTTTTTTTTTCCTCAATTTTTTTTTTTTTTGATTTTTTTTTTGATTTTTTTTTCTGATTTTTTCTGATTTTTTTTTTTTTTTTTCTCAAATTTTTTTTTTCTCATTTTTTTTTTTTTTTTTTTTTTTTTGCTAATAGTTTTTTTTTTTCTCAAATTTTTTTTTTTTCTCAAATTTTTTGCTAATTCAGTTTTTTTTTTTTTTTCTCAAATTTTTTTTTTTTCTCAATTTTTTTTTTTTGCTAATTCAGATTTTTTTTTTTTTTCTCAAATTTTTTTTTTTTCTCAAAATTTTTTTTTTCTCGTTTTTTTTCTCAATTTTTTTTTTTTGCTAATTCAGATTTTTTTTTTTTTCTCAAAATTTTTTTTTTTTTTTCAAATTTTTTTTTTTTGCTAATTCAGTTTTTTTTTTTTTTTTTTTTCTCTAATTTTTATTTTTTTTTCTGATTTTTTTTTTCTCAATTTTTTTTTTTGCTAATTCAGATTTTTTTTTTTTTTCTCAAATTTTTTTTTTTTTTCTCAAATTTTTTTTTTTTTGATTTTTTTTTTTTTTTTGATTTTTTTTTCTGATTTTTTTTTTTTTTTTTCTCAATTTTTTTTTTTTTTCTCAATTTTTTTTTTTGTTTTGCTAATTCAGTTTTTTTTTCTGATTTTTTTTTCTCAAATTTTTTTTCTCAATTTTTTTTTTTTTTTTCTGATTTTTTTTTGTTTTTTTTTTTTCTCAAATTTTTTTTTTTTTTTTCTCAAATTTTTTTTTTCTGATTTTTTTTTGTTTTTTTTTTTTCTCAAATTTTTTCTCAAATTTTTTTTTTTTTTTTTCTGATTTTTTTTTCTCAAATTTTTTTTTTGCTAATTCAGTTTTTTTTTTTTTTTTTCTCAATTTCTTTTTTTTCTCAAATTTTTTTTTTGCTAATTCAGATTTTTTTTTTCTCAAATTTTTTCTCAATTTTTTTTTTTCTCAGATTTTTTTTTTCCCAAATTTTTTTTTTTTCTCAAATTTTTTTTTTTTTTTGCTAAACCAGTTTTTTTTTTTTTTCTCAATTTTTTTTTTTTGCTCAGATTTTTTTTTCTCAATTTTTTTTTCTGATTTTTTGTTCTCAAATTTTTTTTTTTTTTTTTTTTTTCTCAAATTTTTTTTCTTTTTTTTTTTTCTCAAATTTTTTTTTTTTTTTTTTCTCAAATTTTTTCTCAAATTTTTTTTTTTTTTTCTGATTTTTTTTTTCTCAAATTTTTTGCTAATTCAGTTTTTTTTTTTTTTTCTCAAATTTTTTTTTTTTCTCAATTTTTTTTTTTTGCTAATTCAGATTTTTTTTTTTTTTCTCAAATTTTTTTTTTTTCTCAAAATTTTTTTTTTCTCGTTTTTTTTCTCAATTTTTTTTTTTTGCTAATTCAGATTTTTTTTTTTTTCTCAAAATTTTTTTTTTTTTTTCAAATTTTTTTTTTTTGCTAATTCAGTTTTTTTTTTTTTTTTTTTTCTCTAATTTTTATTTTTTTTTTCTGATTTTTTTTTTCTCAATTTTTTTTTTTGCTAATTCAGATTTTTTTTTTTTTTCTCAAATTTTTTTTTTTTTTCTCAAATTTTTTTTTTTTTGATTTTTTTTTTTTTTTTGATTTTTTTTTCTGATTTTTTTTTTTTTTTTCTCAATTTTTTTTTTTTTTCTCAATTTTTTTTTTTGTTTTGCTAATTCAGTTTTTTTTTCTGATTTTTTTTTCTCAAATTTTTTTTCTCAATTTTTTTTTTTTTTTTCTGATTTTTTTTTGTTTTTTTTTTTTCTCAAATTTTTTTTTTTTTTTTCTCAAATTTTTTTTTTCTGATTTTTTTTTGTTTTTTTTTTTTCTCAAATTTTTTCTCAAATTTTTTTTTTTTTTTTTCTGATTTTTTTTTCTCAAATTTTTTTTTTGCTAATTCAGTTTTTTTTTTTTTTTTTCTCAATTTCTTTTTTTTCTCAAATTTTTTTTTTGCTAATTCAGATTTTTTTTTTCTCAAATTTTTTCTCAATTTTTTTTTTTCTCAGATTTTTTTTTTCCCAAATTTTTTTTTTTTCTCAAATTTTTTTTTTTTTTTGCTAAACCAGTTTTTTTTTTTTTTCTCAATTTTTTTTTTTTGCTCAGATTTTTTTTTCTCAATTTTTTTTTCTGATTTTTTGTTCTCAAATTTTTTTTTTTTTTTTTTTTTTCTCAAATTTTTTTTCTTTTTTTTTTTTCTCAAATTTTTTTTTTTTTTTTTTCTCAAATTTTTTCTCAAATTTTTTTTTTTTTTTCTGATTTTTTTTTTCTCAAATTTTTTTTTTTTCTCAAATTTTTTTTTTTTTCAAATTTTTTTTTTTTTTTGCTAATTCAGTTTTTTTTTTGATTTTTTTTTCTGATTTTTTTTTTCCTCAAATTTTTTTTTCTCAAATTTTTTTTTTGCTAA
>CAWVNZ010001917.1:42500-45000 GCA_963930735.1 Dioctria linearis | reverse complement strand
TTTTTGATTTTTTTTTTCCGATTTTTTTTTTCTCAAATTTTTTTTTTTTTTTCTAATTCAGTTTTTTTTTTTTTTTTCTCAGTTTTTTTTTTTCTCAAATTTTTTTTTTGTTCTCAAATTTTTTTTTTTTTTTTTTTCTCAAATTTTTTTTCTTTTTTTTTTTTTCTCAAATTTTTTTTTGTTTTTTTTTTTTTCTCAAATTTTTTCTCAAATTTTTTTTTTTTTTCTGATTTTTTTTTTCTCAAATTTTTTTTTTTTTCTCAAATTTTTTTTTCTCAAATTTTTTTTTTCTCAAATTTTTTTTTTTTTTTTGCTAAACCAGTTTTTTTTTTTTTTTGTTTTTTTTTTTCTGATTTTTTTTTTCTCAAATTTTTTTTTTTTTTGCTAATTCAGTTTTTTTTTTTTTTTTTTTTTTCTCAAATTTTTTTTTTTCTCAAATTTTTTTTCTCAATTTTTTTTTTTTTTTTGCTAATTCAGTTTTTTTTTTTGATTTTTTTTTCTGATTTTTTTTTTCCTCAAATTTTTTTTTTCTCAAATTTTTTTTTTGCTAATTCAGATTTTTTTTTTTCCTCAATTTTTTTTTTGATTTTTTTTTTGATTTTTTTTTCTGATTTTTTCTGATTTTTTTTTTCTCATTTTTTTTTTTTTTTTTTTTTTTTTGCTAATAGTTTTTTTTTTCTCAAATTTTTTTTTTTTTTCTCAAATTTTTTGCTAATTCAGTTTTTTTTTTTTTTTTCTCAAATTTTTTTTTTTTTTTCTCAATTTTTTTTTTTGCTAATTCAGATTTTTTTTTTTTTTTCTCAAATTTTTTTTTTTTCTCAAAATTTTTTTTTCTCGTTTTTTTTCTCAAATTTTTTTTTTTTCTGATTTTTTTTGATTTTTTTTTTTTCTCAAATTTTTTTTTTTTTTCTCAAATTTTTTTTCTCAAATTTTTTTTTTTTTCTGATTTTTTTTTTCTCAAATTTTTTTTTTTTTTTTGCTAATTCAGTTTTTTTTTTTTTCTCAAATTTTTTTTTTTTTCTCAATTTTTTTTTTTTTTTATTCTTTTTTTTCTGATTTTTTTTTTTCTCAATTTTTTTTTTTTTTTTTTCTCAATTTTTTTTTTTTTTCTCAAATTTTTTTTTTTCTCAAATTTTTTTTTCTCAAAATTTTTTTTTTTTTTTTTTTTTTTCTCAAATTTTTTTTTTTTTTCTCAGATTTTTTTTTCTCAATTTTTTTTTTTTTTGCTAATTCAGATTTTTTTTTTTTTTCTCAAATTTTTTTTTTTTTTTCAAATTTTTTTTTTTTTGCTAATTCAGTTTTTTTTTTTTTTTTCTCTAATTTTTATTTTTTTTTTCTGATTTTTTTTTCTCAATTTTTTTTTTGCTAATTCAGATTTTTTTTTTTTTTCTCAAATTTTTTTTTTTTTTCTCAAATTTTTTTTTTTTGATTTTTTTTTTTTTTTGATTTTTTTTTTCTGATTTTTTTTTTTTTTTTCTCAATTTTTTTTTTTTTTTTTCAATTTTTTTTTTTTGTTTTGCTAATTCAGTTTTTTTTTCTGATTTTTTTTTCTCAAATTTTTTTTTCTCAATTTTTTTTTTTTTTTTTTCTGATTTTTTTTTTTTCTTTTTTTCTCAATTTTTTTTTTTTTTTCTCAAATTTTTTTTTTTCTGATTTTTTTTTGTTTTTTTTTTCTCAAATTTTTTCTCAAATTTTTTTTTTTTTTTTTTTTCTGATTTTTTTTTCTCAAATTTTTTTTTTGCTAATTCAGTTTTTTTTTTTTTTTCTCAAATTTTTTTTTTGCTAATTCAGATTTTTTTTCTCAAATTTTTTCTCAATTTTTTTTTTTTTTCTCAGATTTTTTTTTTTCCCAAATTTTTTTTTTTTTCTCAAATTTTTTTTTTCTCAAAATTTTTTTTTTTTTTGCTTAACCAGTTTTTTTTTTCTCAATTTTTTTTTTTTTTCTCAAATTTTTTTTCCCAATTTTTTTTTTTTTTTTTGATTTTTTTTTCTGATTTTTTTTTTTCCTCAAATTTTTTTTTTTCTCAATTTTTTTTTTTTTTTTTTTTTTTTGCTAATTCAGATTTTTTTTTTCCTCAAATTTTTTTTTTTTTTTTTTTTTTTTCTGATTTTTTTTTTCTCAAATTTTTTTTTTTTTTCTCAATTTTTTTTTTTTTTTTGCTAATTCAGTTTTTTTTTCTCAATTTTTTTTTTTTTTTTCTATTTTTTTTTTTTTTTTTTTTCTCAATTTTTTTTTTTTTTTTTTTTTTTTTTTTTTTTTTTTTTTTTTTTTGCTAATTCAGTTTTTTTTTTTTTTCTCAAATTCTTTTTTTTTTTTTTCTCAAATTTTTTTTTTTTTTCTCAGATTTTTTTTTTCTCAATTTTTTTTTGCTAATTCAGATTTTTTTTTTTCTCAATTTTTTTTTTTCTCAAATTTTTTTTTTTTTTCTCGTTTTTTTTCTCAATTTTTTTTTTTTTCTGATTTTTTTTTTTGATTTTTTTTTCTGAGTTTTTTTTTTTT
>CAWVNZ010001917.1:30000-40000 GCA_963930735.1 Dioctria linearis | reverse complement strand
AATTTTTTTTCTCAAATTTTTTTTCTGATTTTTTTTTTCAAATTTTTTTTTTTTTCTCAATTTTTTTTTTTGCTAATTCAGATTTTTTTTTTCCTCAAATTTTTTTTTTTTTTTTTTTTTTTTTTTTTTTTTTTTCTGATTTTTTTTTCTCAAATTTTTTTTTTCTGGTTTTTTTTTCTCAAATTTTTTTTTTTCTGATTTTTTTTTGTTTTTTTTTCTCAAATTTTTTTTTTTTTTTTCTCAAATTTTTTCTCAAAATTTTTTTTTTTTTTTTTTCTGATTTTTTTTTTTCTCAAATTTTTTTTTTCTCAATTTTTTTTTTTTTTTCTCAATTTTTTTTTTTTTTTGCTAATTCAGTTTTTTTTTTTTTGATTTTTTTTTTCTCAAATTTTTTTTTTTTTTTTTCTGATTTTTTTTTTCTCAAATTTTTTTTTTTTTGCTAATTCAGTTTTTTTTTTTTTTCTCAATTTTTTTTTTCTGATTTTTTTTTTCTCAAATTTTTTTTTTCTCAATTTTTTTTTTCTGATTTTTTTTTTCTCAATTTTTTTTTTTTTTTCTCAAATTTTTTTTTTTTTTTTTCTCAAATTTTTTTTTCTCAATTTTTTTTTTCTCAGATTTTTTTTTTCTCAAATTTTTTTTTTTTTTCTCAAATTTTTTTTTTTTCTCAAATTTTTTTTTTTTTTTGCTAATTCAGTTTTTTTTTTTGATTTTTTTTTTCCTATTTTTTTTTTCTCAAATTTTTTTTTTTTTTTCTAATTCAGTTTTTTTTTTTTTTTTTCTCAAAGTTTTTTTTTTCTCAAATTTTTTTTGCTAATTCAGTTTTTTTTTGTTTTTTTTTTCTGATTTTTTTTTTCTCAATTTTTTGCTAATTCAGATTTTTTTTTTCCTCAAATTATTTTTTTCTCAAATTTTTTTTTTTTTTTTCCTCAAAATTTTTTTTTTTTCAAATTTTTTTTTTTTTTTTTCTGATTTTTTTTTGTTTTTTTTTTTTCTCAAATTTATTTTTTTTTTTTTTTTCTCAAATTTTTTTTTTTTGCTAATTCAGTTTTTTTTTTTTTTCTCAATTTTTTTTTTTTGCTCAGATTTTTTTTTTCTCAATTTTTTTTTCTGATTTTTTTTTGTTTTTTTTTGTTCTCAAATTTTTTTTTTTTTTTTTTTTTTTTCTCAAATTTTTTTTCTTTTTTTTTTTCTCAAATTTTTTTTTTTTTTTCTCAAATTTTTTCTCAAATTTTTTTTTTTTTTTCTGATTTTTTTTTTCTCAAATTTTTTTTTTTTCTCAATTTTTTTTTTTTTTTTGCTAATTCAGTTTTTTTTTTTTTTTTTTTTTCTCAAAATTTTTTTTTTTTCTCAAATTTTTTTTCTCAATTTTTTTTTTTTTTTTGCTAATTCAGTTTTTTTTTTGATTTTTTTTTCTGATTTTTTTTTTCCTCAAATTTTTTTTTCTCAAATTTTTTTTTTGCTAATTCAGATTTTTTTTTCCTCAATTTTTTTTTTTTTTGATTTTTTTTTTGATTTTTTTTTCTGATTTTTTCTGATTTTTTTTTTTTTTTTTCTCAAATTTTTTTTTTCTCATTTTTTTTTTTTTTTTTTTTTTTGCTAATAGTTTTTTTTTTTCTCAAATTTTTTTTTTTCTCAAAAATTTTGCTAATTCAGTTTTTTTTTTTTTTTTCTAATTTTTTTTTTTTTCTCAATTTTTTTTTTTGCTAATTCAGATTTTTTTTTTTTTCTCAAATTTTTTTTTTTTTCTCAAAATTTTTTTTTTTTTTTCTGATTTTTTTTTTCTCAAATTTTTTTTTTTTTCTCAAATTTTTTTTTTTTTTTCTCAAATTTTTTTTCCCAAATTTTTTTTCTCAAATTTTTTTTCTGATTTTTTTTTTCAAATTTTTTTTTTTTTCTCAATTTTTTTTTTTGCTAATTCAGATTTTTTTTTTCCTCAAATTTTTTTTTTTTTTTTTTTTTTTTTTTTTTTTTTTCTGATTTTTTTTTCTCAAATTTTTTTTTCTGGTTTTTTTTTCTCAAATTTTTTTTTTTCTGATTTTTTTTTGTTTTTTTTTCTCAAATTTTTTTTTTTTTTTTCTCAAATTTTTTCTCAAAATTTTTTTTTTTTTTTTTTCTGATTTTTTTTTTCTCAAATTTTTTTTTTCTCAATTTTTTTTTTTTTTTCTCAATTTTTTTTTTTTTTTGCTAATTCAGTTTTTTTTTTTTTGATTTTTTTTTTCTCAAATTTTTTTTTTTTTTTTTCTGATTTTTTTTTTCTCAAATTTTTTTTTTTTTTGCTAATTCAGTTTTTTTTTTTTTTCTCAATTTTTTTTTTCTGATTTTTTTTTTCTCAAATTTTTTTTTTCTCAATTTTTTTTTTCTGATTTTTTTTTTCTCAATTTTTTTTTTTTTTTCTCAAATTTTTTTTTTTTTTTTTCTCAAATTTTTTTTTCTCAATTTTTTTTTTCTCAGATTTTTTTTTTCTCAAATTTTTTTTTTTTTTCTCAAATTTTTTTTTTTTCTCAAATTTTTTTTTTTTTTTGCTAATTCAGTTTTTTTTTTTGATTTTTTTTTTCCTATTTTTTTTTTCTCAAATTTTTTTTTTTTTTTCTAATTCAGTTTTTTTTTTTTTTTTTCTCAAAGTTTTTTTTTTCTCAAATTTTTTTTGCTAATTCAGTTTTTTTTTGTTTTTTTTTTCTGATTTTTTTTTTCTCAATTTTTTGCTAATTCAGATTTTTTTTTTCCTCAAATTATTTTTTTCTCAAATTTTTTTTTTTTTTTTCCTCAAAATTTTTTTTTTTTCAAATTTTTTTTTTTTTTTTTCTGATTTTTTTTTGTTTTTTTTTTTTCTCAAATTTATTTTTTTTTTTTTTTTCTCAAATTTTTTTTTTTTGCTAATTCAGTTTTTTTTTTTTTTCTCAATTTTTTTTTTTTGCTCAGATTTTTTTTTTCTCAATTTTTTTTTCTGATTTTTTTTTGTTTTTTTTTGTTCTCAAATTTTTTTTTTTTTTTTTTTTTTTTCTCAAATTTTTTTTCTTTTTTTTTTTCTCAAATTTTTTTTTTTTTTTCTCAAATTTTTTCTCAAATTTTTTTTTTTTTTTCTGATTTTTTTTTTCTCAAATTTTTTTTTTTTTCTCAATTTTTTTTTTTTTTTTGCTAATTCAGTTTTTTTTTTTTTTTTTTTTTTCTCAAAATTTTTTTTTTTTCTCAAATTTTTTTTCTCAATTTTTTTTTTTTTTTTGCTAATTCAGTTTTTTTTTTGATTTTTTTTTCTGATTTTTTTTTTCCTCAAATTTTTTTTTCTCAAATTTTTTTTTTGCTAATTCAGATTTTTTTTTCCTCAATTTTTTTTTTTTTTGATTTTTTTTTTGATTTTTTTTTCTGATTTTTTCTGATTTTTTTTTTTTTTTTTTCTCAAATTTTTTTTTTCTCATTTTTTTTTTTTTTTTTTTTTTTGCTAATAGTTTTTTTTTTTCTCAAATTTTTTTTTTTCTCAAAAATTTTGCTAATTCAGTTTTTTTTTTTTTTTTTCTCAAATTTTTTTTTTTTTCTCAATTTTTTTTTTTGCTAATTCAGATTTTTTTTTTTTTCTCAAATTTTTTTTTTTTTCTCAAAATTTTTTTTTTTCTCGTTTTTTTTCTCAAATTTTTTTTTTTCTGATTTTTTTTTTGATTTTTTTTTTTCTCAATTTTTTTTTTTTTTCTCAAATTTTTTTTCTCAAATTTTTTTTTTTTTTTCTCAAATTTTTTTTTTTTTCTGATTTTTTTTTTCTTAAATTTTTTTTTTTTTTTTTGCTAATTCAGATTTTTTTTTTTTCTCAAATTTTTTTTTTTCTCAATTTTTTTTTTTTATTCTTTTTTTTCTGATTTTTTTTTTCTCAATTTTTTTTTTTTTTTTCTCAATTTTTTTTTTTTTTCTCAAATTTTTTTTTCTCAAAATTTTTTTTTTTTTTTCTCATTTTTTTTTTTTTTTTTTTTATCTCAATTTTTTATTTTTTTTTTCTCAAATTTTTTTTTTTTTTCTCAGATTTTTTTTTCTCAATTTTTTTTTTTTGCTAATTCAGATTTTTTTTTTTTTCTCAAAATTTTTTTTTTTTTTTCAAATTTTTTTTTTTTGCTAATTCAGTTTTTTTTTTTTTTTTTTCTCTAATTTTTATTTTTTTTTTCTGATTTTTTTTTCTCAATTTTTTTTTCTCAATTTTTTTTTTTTGCTAATTCAGATTTTTTTTTTTTTTTCTCAAATTTTTTTTTTTTTTCTCAAAATTTTTTTTTTTTTGATTTTTTTTTTTTTTTTGATTTTTTTTTCTGATTTTTTTTTTTTTTTTTCAATTTTTTTTTTTTTTCTCAATTTTTTTTTTTTGTTTTGCTAATTCAGTTTTTTTTTCTGATTTTTTTTTCTCAAATTTTTTTTTCTCAATTTTTTTTTTTTTTTTTTCTGATTTTTTTTTGTTTTTTTTTTCTCAAAATTTTTTTTTTTTTTTTCTGATTTTTTTTTGTTTTTTTTTTTCTCAAATTTTTTCTCAAATTTTTTTTTTTTTTTTTTCTGATTTTTTTTTCTCAAATTTTTTTTTTTGCTAATTCAGTTTTTTTTTTTTTTTTTTTTCTCAATTTCTTTTTTTTCTCAAATTTTTTTTTTGCTAATTCAGATTTTTTTTTTCTCAAATTTTTTCTCAATTTTTTTTTTCTCAGATTTTTTTTTTCCCAAATTTTTTTTTTTTCTCAAATTTTTTTTTTTTTTTTGCTAAACCAGTTTTTTTTTTTTTTCTCAATTTTTTTTTTTTGCTCAGATTTTTTTTTTCTCAATTTTTTTTTCTGATTTTTTTTTGTTTTTTTTTGTTCTCAATTTTTTTTTTTTTTTTTTTTTCTCAAATTTTTTTTCTTTTTTTTTTTCTCAAATTTTTTTTTTTTTTTTTTTCTCAAATTTTTTCTCAAATTTTTTTTTTTTTTCTGATTTTTTTTTTCTCAAATTTTTTTTTTTTCTCAAATTTTTTTTTTCTCAAATTTTTTTTTTCTCAAATTTTTTTTTTTTTTTGCTAATTCAGTTTTTTTTTTTTTTTTTTTCTCAAATTTTTTTTCTCAATTTTTTTTTTTTTTTGCTAATTCAGTTTTTTTTTTGATTTTTTTTTCTGATTTTTTTTTTCCTCAAATTTTTTTTTCTCAAATTTTTTTTTTGCTAATTCAGATTTTTTTTTTCCTCAATTTTTTTTTTTTTTTGATTTTTTTTTGATTTTTTTTTCTGATTTTTTCTGATTTTTTTTTTTTTTCTCAAATTTTTATTTTTTTTTTCTGATTTTTTTTTTCTCAATTTTTTTTTTTGCTAATTCAGATTTTTTTTTTTTTCTCAAATTTTTTTTTTTTTCTCAAATTTTTTTTTTTTTGATTTTTTTTTTTTTTTTGATTTTTTTTTCTGATTTTTTTTTTTTTTTTCTCAATTTTTTTTTTTTTTTTTTTTCAATTTTTTTTTTTTTGTTTTGCTAATTCAGTTTTTTTTTCTGATTTTTTTTTCTCAAATTTTTTTTTCTCAATTTTTTTTTTTTTTTCTGATTTTTTTTTTTTTTCTTTTTTTCTCAAATTTTTTTTTTTTTTCTCAAATTTTTTTTTGTTTTTTTTTTTCTCAAATTTTTTCTCAAATTTTTTTTTTTTTTTTCTGATTTTTTTTTCTCAAATTTTTTTTTTGCTAATTCAGTTTTTTTTTTTTTTTCTCAATTTTTTTTTTCTCAAATTTTTTTTTTGCTAATTCAGATTTTTTTTTTTTTCTCAAAATTTTTTTTTTTTTTTCAAATTTTTTTTTTTTGCTAATTCAGTTTTTTTTTTTTTTTTTTTCTCTAATTTTTATTTTTTTTTTCTGATTTTTTTTTTCTCAATTTTTTTTTTGCTAATTCAGATTTTTTTTTTTTTTCTCAAATTTTTTTTTTTTTTGATTTTTTTTTCTGATTTTTTTTTTTTTTTCTCAATTTTTTTTTTTTTTTTTTTCAATTTTTTTTTTTGTTTTGCTAATTCAGTTTTTTTTTCTGATTTTTTTTTCTCAAATTTTTTTTTCTCAATTTTTTTTTTTTTTTTTTCTGATTTTTTTTTTTCTTTTTTTCTCAAATTTTTTTTTTTTTCTCAAATTTTTTTGTTTTTTTTTTTTCTCAAATTTTTTCTCAAATTTTTTTTTTTTTTTTTTCTGATTTTTTTTTCTCAAATTTTTTTTTTGCTAATTCAGTTTTTTTTTTTTTTCTCAATTTTTTTTTTCTCAAATTTTTTTTTTGCTAATTCAGATTTTTTTTTCTCAAATTTTTTCTCAATTTTTTTTTTTCTGATTTTTTTTTTTCCCAAATTTTTTTTTTTTTCTCAAATTTTTTTTTTCTCAAAATTTTTTTTTTTTTGCTAAACCAGTTTTTTTTTTCTCAAATTTTTTTTTTTTTTTTCTCAAATTTTTTTTCCCAATTTTTTTTTTTTTTTTTTTGATTTTTTTTTCTGATTTTTTTTTTTCCTCAAATTTTTTTTTTTCTCAATTTTTTTTTTTTTTTTTTTTTTTTTTGCTAATTCAGATTTTTTTTTTCCTCAAATTTTTTTTTTTTTTTTTTTCTGATTTTTTTTTTTTCTCAAATTTTTTTTTTTTTCTCAATTTTTTTTTTTTTTTTTGCTAATTCAGTTTTTTTTTTTCTCAATTTTTTTTTTTTCTATTTTTTTTTTTTTTTTTTCTCAAATTTTTTTTCTTTTTTTTTTTCTCAAATTTTTTTTTTTTTTTTTTTCTCAAATTTTTTCTCAAATTTTTTTTTTTTTCTGATTTTTTTTTTCTCAAATTTTTTTTTTTTCTCAAATTTTTTTTTTCTCAAATTTTTTTTTTCTCAAATTTTTTTTTTTTTTTGCTAATTCAGTTTTTTTTTTTTTTTTTTTCTCAAATTTTTTTTCTCAATTTTTTTTTTTTTTTGCTAATTCAGTTTTTTTTTTGATTTTTTTTTCTGATTTTTTTTTTCCTCAAATTTTTTTTTCTCAAATTTTTTTTTTGCTAATTCAGATTTTTTTTTTCCTCAATTTTTTTTTTTTTTGATTTTTTTTTGATTTTTTTTTCTGATTTTTTCTGATTTTTTTTTTTTTTTTTCTCAAATTTTTATTTTTTTTTTCTGATTTTTTTTTTCTCAATTTTTTTTTTTGCTAATTCAGATTTTTTTTTTTTTTCTCAAATTTTTTTTTTTTCTCAAATTTTTTTTTTTTTGATTTTTTTTTTTTTTTTGATTTTTTTTTCTGATTTTTTTTTTTTTTTCTCAATTTTTTTTTTTTTTTTTTTTCAATTTTTTTTTTTTTGTTTTGCTAATTCAGTTTTTTTTTCTGATTTTTTTTTCTCAAATTTTTTTTTCTCAATTTTTTTTTTTTTTTTTCTGATTTTTTTTTTTTTTCTTTTTTTCTCAAATTTTTTTTTTTTTTTCTCAAATTTTTTTTTGTTTTTTTTTTTCTCAAATTTTTTCTCAAATTTTTTTTTTTTTTTCTGATTTTTTTTTCTCAAATTTTTTTTTTGCTAATTCAGTTTTTTTTTTTTTTTCTCAATTTTTTTTTTCTCAAATTTTTTTTTTGCTAATTCAGATTTTTTTTTTTTTCTCAAAATTTTTTTTTTTTTTTCAAATTTTTTTTTTTTGCTAATTCAGTTTTTTTTTTTTTTTTTTTCTCTAATTTTTATTTTTTTTTTTCTGATTTTTTTTTTCTCAATTTTTTTTTTGCTAATTCAGATTTTTTTTTTTTTTCTCAAATTTTTTTTTTTTTTGATTTTTTTTTCTGATTTTTTTTTTTTTTTCTCAATTTTATTTTTTTTTTTTTTTCAATTTTTTTTTTTTGTTTTGCTAATTCAGTTTTTTTTTCTGATTTTTTTTTCTCAAATTTTTTTTTCTCAATTTTTTTTTTTTTTTTTCTGATTTTTTTTTTCTTTTTTTCTCAAATTTTTTTTTTTTTTCTCAAATTTTTTTGTTTTTTTTTTTTCTCAAATTTTTTCTCAAATTTTTTTTTTTTTTTTTTCTGATTTTTTTTTCTCAAATTTTTTTTTTGCTAATTCAGTTTTTTTTTTTTTCTCAATTTTTTTTTTTCTCAAATTTTTTTTTTGCTAATTCAGATTTTTTTTTCTCAAATTTTTTCTCAATTTTTTTTTTTCTGATTTTTTTTTTTCCCAAATTTTTTTTTTTTTCTCAAATTTTTTTTTTCTCAAAATTTTTTTTTTTTTGCTAAACCAGTTTTTTTTTTCTCAAATTTTTTTTTTTTTTTTTCTCAAATTTTTTTTCCCAATTTTTTTTTTTTTTTTTTTGATTTTTTTTTCTGATTTTTTTTTTTCCTCAAATTTTTTTTTTTCTCAATTTTTTTTTTTTTTTTTTTTTTTTTTTGCTAATTCAGATTTTTTTTTTCCTCAAATTTTTTTTTTTTTTTTTTCTGATTTTTTTTTTTTCTCAAATTTTTTTTTTTTTCTCAATTTTTTTTTTTTTTTTTGCTAATTCAGTTTTTTTTTTTCTCAATTTTTTTTTTTTCTATTTTTTTTTTTTTTTTTTCTCAATTTTTTTTTTTTTTTTTTTTTTTTTTTTTTTTTTTTTTCTCAAATTTTTTTCTCAAATTTTTTTTTTTTTTCTCAGATTTTTTTTTTCTCAATTTTTTTTTGCTAATTCAGATTTTTTTTTTTTTCTCAATTTTTTTTTTTTTCTCAAATTTTTTTTTTTTTCTCAAGTTTTTTTTCTCAAATATTTTTTTTTTTCTGATTTTTTTTTTTTGATTTTTTTTTCTGATTTTTTTTTTTTTTTTTCTCAAATTTTTTTTTTTTTTCTCAAATTTTTTCTCAAATTTTTTTTTTTTTTTTCTGATTTTTTTTTTCTCAAATTTTTTTTTTTCTCAATTTTTTTTTTGCTAATTCAGTTTTTTTTCTGATTTTTTTTTCTCAAATTTTTTTTTTTTTTTGCTAATTCAGTTTTTTTTTTTTGATTTTTTTTTTTCTCAAATTTTTTTTTTTTTTCTCAATTTTTTTTGCTAATTCAGTTTTTTTTTCAGATTTTTTTTTTTTTTTTTTTTCTGATTTTTTTTTGTTTTTTTTTTCTCAAATTTTTTTTTTTTTTTCTGATTTTTTTTTCTCAATTTTTTTTTTTTTGCTAATTCAGTTTTTTTTTTTTCTCAATTTTTTTTTTCTGATTTTTTTTTTCTCAAATTTTTTTTTTTTTTCTCAAATTTTTTTTTTTTTTTCTCAAATTTTTTTTTTCTCAATTTTTTTTTTCTGATTTTTTTTTCTCAAATTTTTTTTTTTTTTCTCAAATTTTTTTTTTTTTTTTTTTCTCAAATTTTTTTTTTCTCAATTTTTTTTTTCTCAGATTTTTTTCTTTCTCAATTTTTTTTTTCTCAAATTTTTTTTTTTCTCAAATTTTTTTTTTTTTTTTGCTAATTCAGTTTTTTTTTGATTTTTTTTTTCCGATTTTTTTTTTTCTCAAATTTTTTTTTTTTTTTGTTTTTTTTTGTTCTCAAATTTTTTTTTTTTTTTTTTTTCTCAAATTTTTTTTCTTTTTTTTTTTTCTCAAATTTTTTTCTCAAATTTTTTCTCAGTTTTTTTTTGTTTTTTTTTCTGATTTTTTTTTTCTCAATTTTTTTTTTTTTTTTTTTTTTGCTAATTCAGATTTTTTTTTTCCTCAAATTATTTTTTTCTCAAAATTTTTTTTTTTTTCCTCAAATTTTTTTTTTTCAAATTTTTTTTTTTTTTTTTCTGATTTTTTTTTTCAAATTTTTTTTTTTTTTTTCTCAATTTTTTTTTTTGCTAATTCAGATTTTTTTTTTCCTCAAATTTTTTTTTCTCAATTTTTTTTTTTTTTTTTTCTGATTTTTTTTTCTCAAATTTTTTTTTTTCTGATTTTTTTTTCTCAAATTTTTTTTTTCTGATTTTTTTTTTGTTTTTTTTTTCTCAATTTTTTTTTTTTTTTTTTCTCAAATTTTTTCTCAAATTTTTTTTTTTTTTTTCTGATTTTTTTTTCTCAATTTTTTTTTTTTTGCTAATTCAGTTTTTTTTTTTTCTCAATTTTTTTTTT
>CAWVNZ010001917.1:0-27500 GCA_963930735.1 Dioctria linearis | reverse complement strand
TTTTTTCTGATTTTTTTTTGTTTTTTTTTGTTCTCAAATTTTTTTTTTTTTTTTTTTTTTCTCAAATTTTTTTTCTTTTTTTTTTTTCTCAAATTTTTTTTTTTTTTTTTTCTCAAATTTTTTCTCAAATTTTTTTTTTTTTTCTGATTTTTTTTTTCTCAAATTTTTTTTTTTTCTCAAATTTTTTTTTTCTCAAATTTTTTTTTTCTCAAATTTTTTTTTTTTTTTGCTAATTCAGTTTTTTTTTTTTTTCTCAAAATTTTTTTTTTTTTCTCAAATTTTTTTTCTCAATTTTTTTTTTTTTTTTGCTAATTCAGTTTTTTTTTTGATTTTTTTTTCTGATTTTTTTTTCCTCAAATTTTTTTTTCTCAAATTTTTTTTTTGCTAATTCAGATTTTTTTTTTCCTCAATTTTTTTTTTTTTTGATTTTTTTTTTGATTTTTTTTTCTGATTTTTTCTGATTTTTTTTTTTTTTTTTCTCAAATTTTTTTTTTCTCATTTTTTTTTTTTTTTTTTTTTTTTGCTAATAGTTTTTTTTTTTCTCAAATTTTTTTTTTTTCTCAAATTTTTTGCTAATTCAGTTTTTTTTTTTTTTTCTCAAATTTTTTTTTTTTCTCAATTTTTTTTTTTTGCTAATTCAGATTTTTTTTTTTTTTCTCAAATTTTTTTTTTTTCTCAAAATTTTTTTTTTTCTCGTTTTTTTTCTCAATTTTTTTTTTTTTGCTAATTCAGATTTTTTTTTTTTTCTCAAAATTTTTTTTTTTTTTTCAAATTTTTTTTTTTTGCTAATTCAGTTTTTTTTTTTTTTTTTTTTCTCTAATTTTTATTTTTTTTTTCTGATTTTTTTTTTCTCAATTTTTTTTTTTGCTAATTCAGATTTTTTTTTTTTTTCTCAAATTTTTTTTTTTTTTCTCAAATTTTTTTTTTTTTGATTTTTTTTTTTTTTTTGATTTTTTTTTCTGATTTTTTTTTTTTTTTTCTCAATTTTTTTTTTTTTTCTCAATTTTTTTTTTTGTTTTGCTAATTCAGTTTTTTTTTCTGATTTTTTTTTCTCAAATTTTTTTTCTCAATTTTTTTTTTTTTTTTCTGATTTTTTTTTGTTTTTTTTTTTTCTCAAATTTTTTTTTTTTTTTTCTCAAATTTTTTTTTCTGATTTTTTTTTGTTTTTTTTTTTTCTCAAATTTTTTCTCAAATTTTTTTTTTTTTTTTTCTGATTTTTTTTTCTCAAATTTTTTTTTTGCTAATTCAGTTTTTTTTTTTTTTTTTCTCAATTTCTTTTTTTTCTCAAATTTTTTTTTTGCTAATTCAGATTTTTTTTTTCTCAAATTTTTTCTCAATTTTTTTTTTTCTCAGATTTTTTTTTTCCCAAATTTTTTTTTTTCTCAAATTTTTTTTTTTTTTTGCTAAACCAGTTTTTTTTTTTTTTCTCAATTTTTTTTTTTTGCTCAGATTTTTTTTTTCTCAATTTTTTTTTCTGATTTTTTGTTCTCAAATTTTTTTTTTTTTTTTTTTTTTCTCAAATTTTTTTTCTTTTTTTTTTTTCTCAAATTTTTTTTTTTTTTTTTTCTCAAATTTTTTCTCAAATTTTTTTTTTTTTTTCTGATTTTTTTTTTCTCAAATTTTTTTTTTTTCTCAAATTTTTTTTTTTCTCAAATTTTTTTTTTTTTTTGCTAATTCAGTTTTTTTTTTGATTTTTTTTTCTGATTTTTTTTTTCCTCAAATTTTTTTTTCTCAAATTTTTTTTTTGCTAATTCAGATTTTTTTTTTCCTCAATTTTTTTTTTTTTTGATTTTTTTTTCTGATTTTTTCTGATTTTTTTTTTTTTTTCTCAAATTTTTATTTTTTTTTTTCTGATTTTTTTTTTCTCAATTTTTTTTTTGCTAATTCAGATTTTTTTTTTTTTCTCAAATTTTTTTTTTTCTCAAATTTTTTTTTTTTTGATTTTTTTTTTTTTTTTGATTTTTTTTTCTGATTTTTTTTTTTTTTTCTCAATTTTTTTTTTTTTTTTTTTTTTTGTTTTGCTAATTCAGTTTTTTTTTCTGATTTTTTTTTCTCAAATTTTTTTTTCTCAATTTTTTTTTTTTTTTTTCTGATTTTTTTTTTTTTCTTTTTTTCTCAAATTTTTTTTTTTTTTTCTCAAATTTTTTTTTGTTTTTTTTTTTTCTCAAATTTTTTCTCAAATTTTTTTTTTTTTTTTTCTGATTTTTTTTTCTCAAATTTTTTTTTTGCTAATTCAGTTTTTTTTTTTTTCTCAATTTTTTTTTTTCTCAAATTTTTTTTTTGCTAATTCAGATTTTTTTTTTTTCTCAAAATTTTTTTTTTTTTTTTCAAATTTTTTTTTTTTGCTAATTCAGTTTTTTTTTTTTTTTTTTTCTCTAATTTTTATTTTTTTTTTCTGATTTTTTTTTTCTCAATTTTTTTTTGCTAATTCAGATTTTTTTTTTTTTCTCAAATTTTTTTTTTTTTCTCAATTTTTTTTTTTTTTTGATTTTTTTTTTTTTTTTGATTTTTTTTTCTGATTTTTTTTTTTTTCTCAATTTTTTTTTTTTTTTTTTTTCAATTTTTTTTTTTTGTTTTGCTAATTCAGTTTTTTTTTCTGATTTTTTTTTCTCAAATTTTTTTTTCTCAATTTTTTTTTTTCTTTTTTTCTCAAATTTTTTTTTTTTTTTCTCAAATTTTTTTTTGTTTTTTTTTTTTCTCAAATTTTTTCTCAAATTTTTTTTTTTTTTTTTTTCTGATTTTTTTTTCTCAAATTTTTTTTTTGCTAATTCAGTTTTTTTTTTTTTTCTCAATTTTTTTTTTCTCAAATTTTTTTTTTTGCTAATTCAGATTTTTTTTTCTCAAATTTTTTCTCAATTTTTTTTTTTCTCAGATTTTTTTTTTTCCCAAATTTTTTTTTTTTTCTCAAATTTTTTTTTTCTCAAAATTTTTTTTTTTTTGCTAAACCAGTTTTTTTTTCTCAAATTTTTTTTTTTTTTTTTCTCAAATTTTTTTTCCCAATTTTTTTTTTTTTTTTTTGATTTTTTTTCTGATTTTTTTTTTTCCTCAAATTTTTTTTTTCTCAATTTTTTTTTTTTTTTTTTTTTTTTTGCTAATTCAGATTTTTTTTTTCCTCAAATTTTTTTTTTTTTTTTTTTTTTTCTGATTTTTTTTTTTCTCAAATTTTTTTTTTTTCTCAATTTTTTTTTTTTTTTGCTAATTCAGTTTTTTTTTTTCTCAATTTTTTTTTTTTTTCTATTTTTTTTTTTTTTTTCTCAATTTTTTTTTTTTTTTTTTTTTTTTTTTTTTTTTTTTTTTTTTTTTTTTTTGCTAATTCAGTTTTTTTTTTTTTCTCAAATTTTTTTCTCAAATTTTTTTTTTTTTTTTCTCAGATTTTTTTTTTCTCAATTTTTTTTTGCTAATTCAGATTTTTTTTTTTTTCTCAATTTTTTTTTTTTCTCAAATTTTTTTTTTTTTCTCAAGTTTTTTTTTCTCAAATATTTTTTTTTTTCTGATTTTTTTTTTTTGATTTTTTTTTCTGATTTTTTTTTTTTTTTTTTCTCAAATTTTTTTTTTTTTCTCAAATTTTTTCTCAAATTTTTTTTTTTTTTTTCTGATTTTTTTTTTCTCAAATTTTTTTTTTTTCTCAATTTTTTTTTTGCTAATTCAGTTTTTTTTCTGATTTTTTTTTCTCAAATTTTTTTTTTTTTTCTCAAATTTTTTCTCATTTTTTTTTTTTCTCAAAATTTTTTTTTTCTCATTTTTTTTTTCTCAAATTTTTTTTTTTCTCAATTTTTTTTTTTTTTTTCTCAAATTTTTTTTTTTTTTTTGCTAATTCAGTTTTTTTTTTTTGATTTTTTTTTTCTCAAATTTTTTTTTTTTTTCTCAATTTTTTTTGCTAATTCAGTTTTTTTTTTCAGATTTTTTTTTTTTCTGATTTTTTTTTTGTTTTTTTTTTCTCAAATTTTTTTTTTTTTTTTCTGATTTTTTTTTCTCAATTTTTTTTTTTTGCTAATTCAGTTTTTTTTTTTTCTCAATTTTTTTTTTCTGATTTTTTTTTTCTCAAATTTTTTTTTTTTTTTTCTCAAATTTTTTTTTTTTTTTTCTCAAATTTTTTTTTTTCTCAATTTTTTTTTCTGATTTTTTTTTTCTCAAATTTTTTTTTTTTTTTCTCAAATTTTTTTTTTTTTTTTCTCAAATTTTTTTTTTCTCAATTTTTTTTTTCTCAGATTTTTTTCTTTCTCAATTTTTTTTTTCTCAAATTTTTTTTTTTCTCAAATTTTTTTTTTTTTTTTTTGCTAATTCAGTTTTTTTTTGATTTTTTTTTTCCGATTTTTTTTTTTCTCAAATTTTTTTTTTTTTTTGTTTTTTTTTGTTCTCAAATTTTTTTTTTTTTTTTTTTTCTCAAATTTTTTTTCTTTTTTTTTTTCTCAAATTTTTTTCTCAAATTTTTTCTGTTTTTTTTTGTTTTTTTTTCTGATTTTTTTTTTCTCAATTTTTTTTTTTTTTTTGCTAATTCAGATTTTTTTTTTCCTCAAATTATTTTTTTCTCAAAATTTTTTTTTTTTTTCCTCAAATTTTTTTTTTTCAAATTTTTTTTTTTTTTTTTCTGATTTTTTTTTTCAAATTTTTTTTTTTTTTTTCTCAATTTTTTTTTTTGCTAATTCAGATTTTTTTTTTCCTCAAATTTTTTTTTCTCAATTTTTTTTTTTTTTTTTTTTCTGATTTTTTTTTCTCAAATTTTTTTTTTTCTGATTTTTTTTTCTCAAATTTTTTTTTTCTGATTTTTTTTTGTTTTTTTTTCTCAATTTTTTTTTTTTTTTTTCTCAAATTTTTTCTCAAATTTTTCTCAAATTTTTTTTTTTTTTTTTTCTGATTTTTTTTTTCTCAAATTTTTTTTTTCTCAATTTCAGTTTTTTTTCTGATTTTTTTTTCTCAAATTTTTTTTTTTTTTTTTTTTTTTTTTTTTTTTTTTCTCAAATTTTTTCTCATTTTTTTTTTTTCTCAAAATTTTTTTTTTCTCAATTTTTTTTTTTCTCAAATTTTTTTTTTTCTCAATTTTTTTTTTTTTCTCAATTTTTTTTTTTTTTCTAATTCAGTTTTTTTTTTTTTGATTTTTTTTTTTTTCTCAAATTTTTTTTTTTTTCTCAATTTTTTTTGCTAATTCAGTTTTTTTTTCAGATTTTTTTTTGTTTTTTTTTTCTCAAATTTTTTTTTTTTTTTTTTCTGATTTTTTTTTTCTCAATTTTTTTTTTTTTTTTGCTAATTCAGTTTTTTTTTTTTTTTCTCAATTTTTTTTTTCTGATTTTTTTTTTCTCAATTTTTTTTTTTTTTCTCAAATTTTTTTTTTTCTCAATTTTTTTTTTTTTTTCTCAAATTTTTTTTTTTTTTTTTTCTCAAATTTTTTTTTTCTCAATTTTTTTTTTCTCAGATTTTTTTTTTTCTCAAATTTTTTTTTTTTTCTCAAATTTTTTTTTTTTTTGCTAATTCAGTTTTTTTTTTTGATTTTTTTTTTCCGATTTTTTTTTTCTCAAATTTTTTTTTTTTTTCTAATTCAGTTTTTTTTTTTTTTTTCTGTTTTTTTTTTTCTCAAATTTTTTTTTTGTTCTCAAATTTTTTTTTTTTTTTTTTTCTCAAATTTTTTTTCTTTTTTTTTTTCTCAAATTTTTTTTTTTTTTTTTTTCTCAAATTTTTTCTCAAATTTTTTTTTTTTTTCTGATTTTTTTTTTCTCAAATTTTTTTTTTTTTCTCAAATTTTTTTTTTTCTTAAATTTTTTTTTTTTTTTGCTAATTCAGTTTTTTTTTTTTTTTTTTTTTCTCAAAAATTTTTTTTTTTTCTCAAATTTTTTTTCTCAATTTTTTTTTTTTTTTTGCTAATTCAGTTTTTTTTTTGATTTTTTTTTCTGATTTTTTTTTTCCTCAAATTTTTTTTTCTCAAATTTTTTTTTTGCTAATTCAGATTTTTTTTTTCCTCAATTTTTTTTTTTTTGATTTTTTTTTTGATTTTTTTTTCTGATTTTTTCTGATTTTTTTTTTTTTTTCTCAAATTTTTATTTTTTTTTTTCTGATTTTTTTTTTCTCAATTTTTTTTTTGCTAATTCAGATTTTTTTTTTTTTCTCAAATTTTTTTTTTTTTCTCAAATTTTTTTTTTTTTGATTTTTTTTTTTTTGATTTTTTTTTCTGATTTTTTTTTTTTTCTCAATTTTTTTTTTTTTTTTTTTTTTTTTTGCTAATTCAGTTTTTTTTTCTGATTTTTTTTTCTCAAATTTTTTTTTCTCAATTTTTTTTTTTTTTTTTTCTGATTTTTTTTTTTTTTTTTTTTCTCAAATTTTTTTTTTTTTTTCTCAAATTTTTTTTTGTTTTTTTTTTTCTCAAATTTTTTCTCAAATTTTTTTTTTTTTTTTTCTGATTTTTTTTTCTCAAATTTTTTTTTTGCTAATTCAGTTTTTTTTTTTTCTCAATTTTTTTTTTTCTCAAATTTTTTTTTTGCTAATTCAGATTTTTTTTTTTTCAAATTTTTTTTTTTTGCTAATTCAGTTTTTTTTTTTTTTTTTTTTCTATTTTTATTTTTTTTTTTTTGATTTTTTTTTTCTCAATTTTTTTTTTGCTAATTCAGATTTTTTTTTTTTTTCTCAAATTTTTTTTTTTTTTCTCAATTTTTTTTTTTTTTTGATTTTTTTTTTTTTTTTGATTTTTTTTTTTTTTTCTCAATTTTTTTTTTTTTTTTTTCAATTTTTTTTTTTTGTTTTGCTAATTCAGTTTTTTTTCTGATTTTTTTTTCTCAAATTTTTTTTTCTCAATTTTTTTTTTTTTTTTCTGATTTTTTTTTTTTCTTTTTTTCTCAAATTTTTTTTTTTTTTTCTCAAATTTTTTTTTGTTTTTTTTTCTCAAATTTTTTCTCAAATTTTTTTTTTTTTTTTTTCTGATTTTTTTTTCTCAAATTTTTTTTTTGCTAATTCAGTTTTTTTTTTTTTTCTCAATTTTTTTTTTCTCAAATTTTTTTTTTGCTAATTCAGATTTTTTTTTCTCAAATTTTTTCTCAATTTTTTTTTTTCTCAGATTTTTTTTTTCCCAAATTTTTTTTTTTTCTCAAATTTTTTTTTTCTCAAAATTTTTTTTTTTTTGCTAAACCAGTTTTTTTTTTCTCAAATTTTTTTTTTTTTTTTTCTCAAATTTTTTTTCCCAATTTTTTTTTTTTTTTTTTGATTTTTTTTTCTGATTTTTTTTTTCCTCAAATTTTTTTTTTTCTCAATTTTTTTTTTTTTTTTTTTTTTTTTTGCTAATTCAGATTTTTTTTTTCCTCAAATTTTTTTTTTTTTTTTTTTTTTTTCTGATTTTTTTTTTTCTCAATTTTTTTTTTTTTTTTGCTAATTCAGTTTTTTTTTTTCTCAATTTTTTTTTTTTTCTATTTTTTTTTTTTTTTTTCTCAATTTTTTTTTTTTTTTTTTTTTTTTTTTTTTTTTTTTTTTTTTGCTAATTCAGTTTTTTTTTTTTTCTCAAATTTTTTTCTCAAATTTTTTTTTTTTTTTCTCAGATTTTTTTTTTCTCAATTTTTTTTTGCTAATTCAGATTTTTTTTTTTTTCTCAATTTTTTTTTTTTTCTCAAATTTTTTTTTTTTTCTCAAGTTTTTTTTCTCAAATATTTTTTTTTTTTCTGATTTTTTATTTTTGATTTTTTTTTCTGATTTTTTTTTTTTTTTTTTTCTCAAATTTTTTTTTTTTTTCTCAAATTTTTTCTCAAATTTTTTTTTTTTTTTTTCTGATTTTTTTTTTCTCAAATTTTTTTTTTTCTCAATTTTTTTTTTGCTAATTCAGTTTTTTTTCTGATTTTTTTTTCTCAAATTTTTTTTTTTTTTTTCTCAAATTTTTTCTCATTTTTTTTTTTTCTCAAAATTTTTTTTTTCTCATTTTTTTTTTCTCAAATTTTTTTTTTTCTCAATTTTTTTTTTTCTCAAATTTTTTTTTTTTTTTTGCTAATTCAGTTTTTTTTTTTTGATTTTTTTTTTTCTCAAATTTTTTTTTTTTTTTCTCAATTTTTTTTGCTAATTCAGTTTTTTTTTTCAGATTTTTTTTTTTTTTTTTTTTTCTGATTTTTTTTTGTTTTTTTTTTCTCAAATTTTTTTTTTTTTTTTCTGATTTTTTTTTCTCAATTTTTTTTTTTTGCTAATTCAGTTTTTTTTTTTTCTCAATTTTTTTTTTTCTGATTTTTTTTTTCTCAAATTTTTTTTTTTTTTTCTCAAATTTTTTTTTTTTTTTTCTCAAATTTTTTTTTTCTCAATTTTTTTTTTCTGATTTTTTTTTTCTCAAATTTTTTTTTTTTTTCTCAAATTTTTTTTTTTTTTTCTCAAATTTTTTTTTTCTCAATTTTTTTTTTCTCAGATTTTTTTCTTTCTCAATTTTTTTTTTTCTCAAATTTTTTTTTTCTCAAATTTTTTTTTTTTTTTTGCTAATTCAGTTTTTTTTTGATTTTTTTTTTTCCGATTTTTTTTTTTCTCAAATTTTTTTTTTTTTTGTTTTTTTTTGTTCTCAAATTTTTTTTTTTTTTTTTTTTTCTCAAATTTTTTTTCTTTTTTTTTTTTCTCAAATTTTTTTTTCAAATTTTTTCTCAGTTTTTTTTTGTTTTTTTTTCTGATTTTTTTTTTCTCAATTTTTTTTTTTTTTTTTTTTTTGCTAATTCAGATTTTTTTTTTCCTCAAATTATTTTTTTCTCAAAATTTTTTTTTTTTTTCCTCAAATTTTTTTTTTTCAAATTTTTTTTTTTTTTTTCTGATTTTTTTTTCAAATTTTTTTTTTTTTTTCTCAATTTTTTTTTTGCTAATTCAGATTTTTTTTTTCCTCAAATTTTTTTTTCTCAATTTTTTTTTTTTTTTTTTTTTTTTCTGATTTTTTTTTCTCAAATTTTTTTTTTTTCTGATTTTTTTTTCTCAAATTTTTTTTTTCTGATTTTTTTTTGTTTTTTTTTTTCTCAATTTTTTTTTTTTTTTTCTCAAATTTTTTCTCAAATTTTTTTTTTTTTTTTTTTCTGATTTTTTTTTCTCAAATTTTTTTTTTTCTCAATTTCAGTTTTTTTTCTGATTTTTTTTTCTCAAATTTTTTTTTTTTTTTTTTTTTTTTTTTTTTTTTTTTTTTCTCAATTTTTTTCTCATTTTTTTTTTTTTCTCAATTTTTTTTTTTCTCAAATTTTTTTTTTTCTCAATTTTTTTTTTTTTCTCAATTTTTTTTTTTTTTTCTAATTCAGTTTTTTTTTTTTTGATTTTTTTTTTTTTCTCAAATTTTTTTTTTTTTCTCAATTTTTTTTGCTAATTCAGTTTTTTTTTTCAGATTTTTTTTTTTTTTTTTTCTCAAATTTTTTCTCATTTTTTTTTTTTCTCAAAATTTTTTTTTTCTCAATTTTTTTTTTTCTCAAATTTTTTTTTTTCTCAATTTTTTTTTTTTCTCAATTTTTTTTTTTTTCTAATTCAGTTTTTTTTTTTTTGATTTTTTTTTTTTTCTCAAATTTTTTTTTTTTTTCTCAATTTTTTTTGCTAATTCAGTTTTTTTTTTCAGATTTTTTTTTGTTTTTTTTTTCTCAAATTTTTTTTTTTTTTTTTTTCTGATTTTTTTTTTCTCAATTTTTTTTTTTTTTTTGCTAATTCAGTTTTTTTTTTTTTTTCTCAATTTTTTTTTTTTGATTTTTTTTTTCTCAATTTTTTTTTTTTTTCTCAAATTTTTTTTTTTCTCAATTTTTTTTTTTTTTCTCAAATTTTTTTTTTTTTTTTTCTCAAATTTTTTTTTTCTCAATTTTTTTTTTCTCAGATTTTTTTTTTTCTCAAATTTTTTTTTTTTTTCTCAAATTTTTTTTTTTTTTGCTAATTCAGTTTTTTTTTTTGATTTTTTTTTTCCGATTTTTTTTTTCTAATTCAGTTTTTTTTTTTTTTTTTCTCAAAGTTTTTTTTTTTCTCAAATTTTTTTTTTGTTCTCAAATTTTTTTTTTTTTTTTTTTCTCAAATTTTTTTTCTTTTTTTTTTTCTCAAATTTTTTTTTTTTTTTTTTTCTCAAATTTTTTGTCAAATTTTTTTTTTTTTTTCTGATTTTTTTTTTCTCAAATTTTTTTTTTTTTCTCAAATTTTTTTTTTTCTCAAATTTTTTTTTTTTTTTGCTAATTCAGTTTTTTTTTTTTTTTTTTTTCTCAAATTTTTTTTCTCAATTTTTTTTTTTTTTGCTAATTCAGTTTTTTTTTTGATTTTTTTTTCTGATTTTTTTTTTCCTCAAATTTTTTTTTCTCAAATTTTTTTTTTGCTAATTCAGATTTTTTTTTTCCTCAATTTTTTTTTTTTTTGATTTTTTTTTCTGATTTTTTCTGATTTTTTTTTTTTTTTTCTCAAATTTTTATTTTTTTTTTTCTGATTTTTTTTTTCTCAATTTTTTTTTTGCTAATTCAGATTTTTTTTTTTTTTCTCAAATTTTTTTTTTTTTCTCAAATTTTTTTTTTTTTTGATTTTTTTTTTTTTGATTTTTTTTTCTGATTTTTTTTTTTTTTCTCAATTTTTTTTTTTTTTTTTTTTTTGTTTTGCTAATTCAGTTTTTTTTTCTGATTTTTTTTTCTCAAATTTTTTTTTCTCAATTTTTTTTTTTTTTTTTTCTGATTTTTTTTTTTTTTTTTTCTCAAATTTTTTTTTTTTTTTCTCAAATTTTTTTTTGTTTTTTTTTTCTCAAATTTTTTCTCAAATTTTTTTTTTTTTTTTCTGATTTTTTTTTCTCAAATTTTTTTTTTGCTAATTCAGTTTTTTTTTTTTTTCTCAATTTTTTTTTTCTCAAATTTTTTTTTTGCTAATTCAGATTTTTTTTTTTTCAAATTTTTTTTTTTTGCTAATTCAGTTTTTTTTTTTTTTTTTTTTCTCAATTTTTATTTTTTTTTTTTTGATTTTTTTTTTCTCAATTTTTTTTTTGCTAATTCAGATTTTTTTTTTTTTTCTCAAATTTTTTTTTTTTTTCTCAATTTTTTTTTTTTTTTGATTTTTTTTTTTTTTTTGATTTTTTTTTCTGATTTTTTTTTTTTTTTCTCAATTTTTTTTTTTTTTTTTTTCAATTTTTTTTTTTGTTTTGCTAATTCAGTTTTTTTTCTGATTTTTTTTTCTCAAATTTTTTTTTCTCAATTTTTTTTTTTTTTTTCTGATTTTTTTTTTTTTCTTTTTTTCTCAAATTTTTTTTTTTTTTTCTCAAATTTTTTTTTGTTTTTTTTTCTCAAATTTTTTCTCAAATTTTTTTTTTTTTTTCTGATTTTTTTTTCTCAAATTTTTTTTTTGCTAATTCAGTTTTTTTTTTTTTTTCTCAATTTTTTTTTTCTCAAATTTTTTTTTTGCTAATTCAGATTTTTTTTTCTCAAATTTTTTCTCAATTTTTTTTTTTCTCAGATTTTTTTTTTTCCCAAATTTTTTTTTTTTCTCAAATTTTTTTTTTCTCAAAATTTTTTTTTTTTTGCTAAACCAGTTTTTTTTTTCTCAAATTTTTTTTTTTTTTTTTCTCAAATTTTTTTTCCCAATTTTTTTTTTTTTTTTTTTTGATTTTTTTTTCTGATTTTTTTTTTTCCTCAAATTTTTTTTTTTCTCAATTTTTTTTTTTTTTTTTTTTTTTGCTAATTCAGATTTTTTTTTTCCTCAAATTTTTTTTTTTTTTTTTTTTTTTCTGATTTTTTTTTTCTCAAATTTTTTTTTTTTCTCAATTTTTTTTTTTTTTTTTGCTAATTCAGTTTTTTTTTTTCTCAATTTTTTTTTTTTCTATTTTTTTTTTTTTTTTCTCAATTTTTTTTTTTTTTTTTTTTTTTTTTTTTTTTTTTTTTTGCTAATTCAGTTTTTTTTTTTTTCTCAAATTTTTTTCTCAAATTTTTTTTTTTTTTTTCTCAGATTTTTTTTTTCTCAATTTTTTTTTGCTAATTCAGATTTTTTTTTTTTTCTCAATTTTTTTTTTTTTTCTCAAATTTTTTTTTTTTTCTCAAGTTTTTTTTCTCAAATATTTTTTTTTTTCTGATTTTTTATTTTTGATTTTTTTTTCTGATTTTTTTTTTTTTTTTCTCAAATTTTTTCTCAAATTTTTTTTTTTTTTTTTCTGATTTTTTTTTTCTCAAATTTTTTTTTTTCTCAATTTTTTTTTTGCTAATTCAGTTTTTTTTCTGATTTTTTTTTCTCAATTTTTTTTTTTTTTTTTCTCAAATTTTTTCTCATTTTTTTTTTTTCTCAAAATTTTTTTTTTCTCATTTTTTTTTTCTCAAATTTTTTTTTTTCTCAATTTTTTTTTTTTCTCAAATTTTTTTTTTTTTTTTGCTAATTCAGTTTTTTTTTTTTGATTTTTTTTTTTCTCAAATTTTTTTTTTTTTTTCTCAATTTTTTTTGCTAATTCAGTTTTTTTTTTCAGATTTTTTTTTTTTTTTTTTTTTCTGATTTTTTTTGTTTTTTTTTTCTCAAATTTTTTTTTTTTTTTTCTGATTTTTTTTTCTCAATTTTTTTTTTTGCTAATTCAGTTTTTTTTTTTTCTCAATTTTTTTTTCTGATTTTTTTTTTCTCAAATTTTTTTTTTTTTTTTCTCAAATTTTTTTTTTTTTTTTCTCAAATTTTTTTTTTTCTCAATTTTTTTTTTCTGATTTTTTTTTTCTCAAATTTTTTTTTTTTTCTCAAATTTTTTTTTTTTTTTTTTCTCAAATTTTTTTTTTCTCAATTTTTTTTTTCTCAGATTTTTTTCTTTCTCAAATTTTTTTTTTTTTTGATTTTTTTTTCTGATTTTTTTTTTTTTTCTCAATTTTTTTTTTTTTTTTTTTTCAATTTTTTTTTGTTTTGCTAATTCAGTTTTTTTTTCTGATTTTTTTTTCTCAAATTTTTTTTTCTCAATTTTTTTTTTTTTTTTTTCTGATTTTTTTTTTTCTTTTTTTCTCAAATTTTTTTTTTTTTCTCAAATTTTTTTGTTTTTTTTTTTTCTCAAATTTTTTCTCAAATTTTTTTTTTTTTTTTTTCTGATTTTTTTTTCTCAAATTTTTTTTTTGCTAATTCAGTTTTTTTTTTTTTTCTCAATTTTTTTTTTCTCAAATTTTTTTTTTGCTAATTCAGATTTTTTTTTCTCAAATTTTTTCTCAATTTTTTTTTTTCTGATTTTTTTTTTTCCCAAATTTTTTTTTTTTCTCAAATTTTTTTTTTCTCAAAATTTTTTTTTTTTTGCTAAACCAGTTTTTTTTTTCTCAAATTTTTTTTTTTTTTCTCAAATTTTTTTCCCAATTTTTTTTTTTTTTTTTTTGATTTTTTTTTCTGATTTTTTTTTTTCCTCAAATTTTTTTTTTTCTCAATTTTTTTTTTTTTTTTTTTTTTTTGCTAATTCAGATTTTTTTTTTCCTCAAATTTTTTTTTTTTTTTTTTTCTGATTTTTTTTTTTCTCAAATTTTTTTTTTTTTCTCAATTTTTTTTTTTTTTTTTGCTAATTCAGTTTTTTTTTCTCAATTTTTTTTTTTTCTATTTTTTTTTTTTTTTTTCTCAAATTTTTTTTCTTTTTTTTTTCTCAAATTTTTTTTTTTTTTTTTTTCTCAAATTTTTTCTCAAATTTTTTTTTTTTTCTGATTTTTTTTTTCTCAAATTTTTTTTTTTCTCAAATTTTTTTTTTCTCAAATTTTTTTTTTCTCAAATTTTTTTTTTTTTTTGCTAATTCAGTTTTTTTTTTTTTTTTTTTCTCAAATTTTTTTTCTCAATTTTTTTTTTTTTTGCTAATTCAGTTTTTTTTTTGATTTTTTTTTCTGATTTTTTTTTTCCTCAAATTTTTTTTTCTCAAATTTTTTTTTTGCTAATTCAGATTTTTTTTTTCCTCAATTTTTTTTTTTTTTGATTTTTTTTTGATTTTTTTTTTCTGATTTTTTCTGATTTTTTTTTTTTTTTTCTCAAATTTTTATTTTTTTTTTCTGATTTTTTTTTCTCAATTTTTTTTTTTTGCTAATTCAGATTTTTTTTTTTTTCTCAAATTTTTTTTTTTCTCAAATTTTTTTTTTTTGATTTTTTTTTTTTTTTGATTTTTTTTTCTGATTTTTTTTTTTTTTTCTCAATTTTTTTTTTTTTTTTTTTTCAATTTTTTTTTTTTTGTTTTGCTAATTCAGTTTTTTTTTCTGATTTTTTTTTCTCAAATTTTTTTTTCTCAATTTTTTTTTTTTTTTTTCTGATTTTTTTTTTTTTTTCTTTTTTTCTCAAATTTTTTTTTTTTTTCTCAAATTTTTTTTTGTTTTTTTTTTTCTCAAATTTTTTCTCAAATTTTTTTTTTTTTTTCTGATTTTTTTTTCTCAAATTTTTTTTTTGCTAATTCAGTTTTTTTTTTTTTTTCTCAATTTTTTTTTTCTCAAATTTTTTTTTTGCTAATTCAGATTTTTTTTTTTTTCTCAAAATTTTTTTTTTTTTTTCAAATTTTTTTTTTTTGCTAATTCAGTTTTTTTTTTTTTTTTTTTCTCTAATTTTTATTTTTTTTTTTCTGATTTTTTTTTTCTCAATTTTTTTTTTGCTAATTCAGATTTTTTTTTTTTTTTCTCAAATTTTTTTTTTTTTTGATTTTTTTTTCTGATTTTTTTTTTTTTTTTCTCAATTTTATTTTTTTTTTTTTTTCAATTTTTTTTTTTTGTTTTGCTAATTCAGTTTTTTTTTCTGATTTTTTTTTCTCAAATTTTTTTTTCTCAATTTTTTTTTTTTTTTTTCTGATTTTTTTTTTCTTTTTTTCTCAAATTTTTTTTTTTTTTCTCAAATTTTTTTGTTTTTTTTTTTTCTCAAATTTTTTCTCAAATTTTTTTTTTTTTTTTTTCTGATTTTTTTTTCTCAAATTTTTTTTTTGCTAATTCAGTTTTTTTTTTTTTCTCAATTTTTTTTTTTCTCAAATTTTTTTTTTGCTAATTCAGATTTTTTTTTCTCAAATTTTTTCTCAATTTTTTTTTTTCTGATTTTTTTTTTTCCCAAATTTTTTTTTTTTTCTCAAATTTTTTTTTTCTCAAAATTTTTTTTTTTTTGCTAAACCAGTTTTTTTTTTCTCAAATTTTTTTTTTTTTTTTTCTCAAATTTTTTTTCCCAATTTTTTTTTTTTTTTTTTTGATTTTTTTTTCTGATTTTTTTTTTTCCTCAAATTTTTTTTTTTCTCAATTTTTTTTTTTTTTTTTTTTTTTTTTTTGCTAATTCAGATTTTTTTTTTCCTCAAATTTTTTTTTTTTTTTTTTCTGATTTTTTTTTTTTCTCAAATTTTTTTTTTTTTCTCAATTTTTTTTTTTTTTTTTGCTAATTCAGTTTTTTTTTTTTCTCAATTTTTTTTTTTTCTATTTTTTTTTTTTTTTTTTCTCAATTTTTTTTTTTTTTTTTTTTTTTTTTTTTTTTTTTTTTTCTCAAATTTTTTTCTCAAATTTTTTTTTTTTTCTCAGATTTTTTTTTTCTCAATTTTTTTTTGCTAATTCAGATTTTTTTTTTTTTCTCAATTTTTTTTTTTTTCTCAAATTTTTTTTTTTTTCTCAAGTTTTTTTTCTCAAATATTTTTTTTTTTCTGATTTTTTTTTTTTGATTTTTTTTTCTGATTTTTTTTTTTTTTTTTCTCAAATTTTTTTTTTTTTTCTCAAATTTTTTCTCAAATTTTTTTTTTTTTTTTCTGATTTTTTTTTTCTCAAATTTTTTTTTTCTCAATTTTTTTTTTGCTAATTCAGTTTTTTTTCTGATTTTTTTTTCTCAAATTTTTTTTTTTTTTTGCTAATTCAGTTTTTTTTTTTTGATTTTTTTTTTTCTCAAATTTTTTTTTTTTTTCTCAATTTTTTTTGCTAATTCAGTTTTTTTTTCAGATTTTTTTTTTTTTTTTTTTTCTGATTTTTTTTTGTTTTTTTTTTCTCAAATTTTTTTTTTTTTTTTCTGATTTTTTTTTCTCAATTTTTTTTTTTTTGCTAATTCAGTTTTTTTTTTTTCTCAATTTTTTTTTTCTGATTTTTTTTTTCTCAAATTTTTTTTTTTTTTCTCAAATTTTTTTTTTTTTTTCTCAAATTTTTTTTTTTCTCAATTTTTTTTTTCTGATTTTTTTTTCTCAAATTTTTTTTTTTTTTCTCAAATTTTTTTTTTTTTTTTTTTCTCAAATTTTTTTTTTCTCAATTTTTTTTTTCTCAGATTTTTTTCTTTCTCAATTTTTTTTTTCTCAAATTTTTTTTTTTCTCAAATTTTTTTTTTTTTTTTGCTAATTCAGTTTTTTTTTGATTTTTTTTTTCCGATTTTTTTTTTTCTCAAATTTTTTTTTTTTTTTGTTTTTTTTTGTTCTCAAATTTTTTTTTTTTTTTTTTTTCTCAAATTTTTTTTCTTTTTTTTTTTTCTCAAATTTTTTTCTCAAATTTTTTCTCAGTTTTTTTTTGTTTTTTTTTTCTGATTTTTTTTTTCTCAATTTTTTTTTTTTTTTTTTTTTTTGCTAATTCAGATTTTTTTTTTCCTCAAATTATTTTTTTCTCAAAATTTTTTTTTTTTTCCTCAAATTTTTTTTTTTTCAAATTTTTTTTTTTTTTTTCTGATTTTTTTTTTCAAATTTTTTTTTTTTTTTTCTCAATTTTTTTTTTTGCTAATTCAGATTTTTTTTTTCCTCAAATTTTTTTTTCTCAATTTTTTTTTTTTTTTTTTCTGATTTTTTTTTCTCAAATTTTTTTTTTTCTGATTTTTTTTTCTCAAATTTTTTTTTTCTGATTTTTTTTTTGTTTTTTTTTTCTCAATTTTTTTTTTTTTTTTTTCTCAAATTTTTTCTCAAATTTTTTTTTTTTTTTTCTGATTTTTTTTTCTCAATTTTTTTTTTTTTGCTAATTCAGTTTTTTTTTTTTCTCAATTTTTTTTTTCTGATTTTTTTTTTCTCAAATTTTTTTTTTCTCAAATTTTTTTTTTTTTCTCAAATTTTTTCTCAAATTTTTTTTTTTTTTTTTCTGATTTTTTTTTTCTCAAATTTTTTTTTTTTCTCAATTTTTTTTTTGCTAATTCAGTTTTTTTTCTGATTTTTTTTTCTCAAATTTTTTTTTTTTTTCTCAAATTTTTTCTCATTTTTTTTTTTCTCAAAATTTTTTTTTCTCATTTTTTTTTTCTCAAATTTTTTTTTTTCTCAATTTTTTTTTTTTTTCTCAAATTTTTTTTTTTTTTTGCTAATTCAGTTTTTTTTTTTTGATTTTTTTTTTCTCAAATTTTTTTTTTTTTTTCTCAATTTTTTTTGCTAATTCAGTTTTTTTTTCAGATTTTTTTTTTTTTTTTTTTTCTGATTTTTTTTTGTTTTTTTTTTCTCAAATTTTTTTTTTTTTTTCTGATTTTTTTTTCTCAATTTTTTTTTTTTTGCTAATTCAGTTTTTTTTTTTCTCAATTTTTTTTTTCTGATTTTTTTTTTCTCAAATTTTTTTTTTTTTTTTCTCAAATTTTTTTTTTTTTTTTCTCAAATTTTTTTTTTTCTCAATTTTTTTTTTCTGATTTTTTTTTTCTCAAATTTTTTTTTTTTTTTCTCAAATTTTTTTTTTTTTTTTTCTCAAATTTTTTTTTTCTCAATTTTTTTTTCTCAGATTTTTTTCTTTCTCAATTTTTTTTTTCTCAAATTTTTTTTTTCTCAAATTTTTTTTTTTTTTTTGCTAATTCAGTTTTTTTTTGATTTTTTTTTCCGATTTTTTTTTTTCTCAAATTTTTTTTTTTTTTGTTTTTTTTTGTTCTCAAATTTTTTTTTTTTTTTTTTCTCAAATTTTTTTTCTTTTTTTTTTTTCTCAAATTTTTTTCTCAAATTTTTTCTCAGTTTTTTTTTGTTTTTTTTTCTGATTTTTTTTTTCTCAATTTTTTTTTTTTTTTTTTTTTTTTGCTAATTCAGATTTTTTTTTTCCTCAAATTATTTTTTTCTCAAAATTTTTATTTTTTTTCCTCAAATTTTTTTTTTCAAATTTTTTTTTTTTTTTTTCTGATTTTTTTTTTTCAAATTTTTTTTTTTTTTCTCAATTTTTTTTTTTGCTAATTCAGATTTTTTTTTTCCTCAAATTTTTTTTTCTCAATTTTTTTTTTTTTTTTTTTTTTTTTTCTGATTTTTTTTTCTCAAATTTTTTTTTTTCTGATTTTTTTTTCTCAAATTTTTTTTTTCTGATTTTTTTTTGTTTTTTTTTTCTCAATTTTTTTTTTTTTTCTCAAATTTTTTCTCAAATTTTTTTTTTTTTTTTTTCTGATTTTTTTTTTCTCAAATTTTTTTTTTCTCAATTTCAGTTTTTTTTCTGATTTTTTTTTCTCAAATTTTTTTTTTTTTTTTTTTTTTTTTCTCAAATTTTTTCTCATTTTTTTTTTCTCAAAATTTTTTTTTTCTCAATATTTTTTTTCTCAAATTTTTTTTTTTCTCAATTTTTTTTTTTCTCAATTTTTTTTTTTTTGCTAATTCAGTTTTTTTTTTTTCTCAATTTTTTTTTTCTGATTTTTTTTTTCTCAAATTTTTTTTTTTTTTCTCAAATTTTTTTTTTTTTTTTCTCAAATTTTTTTTTTTCTCAATTTTTTTTTCTGATTTTTTTTTTCTCAAATTTTTTTTTTTTTTTCTCAAATTTTTTTTTTTTTTTTTTTCTCAAATTTTTTTTTTCTCAATTTTTTTTTCTCAGATTTTTTTCTTTCTCAATTTTTTTTTTTCTCAAATTTTTTTTTTTTTTTTGCTAATTCAGTTTTTTTTTGATTTTTTTTTTCCGATTTTTTTTTTTCTCAAATTTTTTTTTTTTTTGTTTTTTTTTGTTCTCAAATTTTTTTTTTTTTTTTTTTTCTCAAATTTTTTTTCTTTTTTTTTTTTCTCAAATTTTTTCTCAGTTTTTTTTTGTTTTTTTTTCTGATTTTTTTTTTCTCAATTTTTTTTTTTTTTTTTTTTTGCTAATTCAGATTTTTTTTTTCCTCAAATTATTTTTTTCTCAAATTTTTTTTTTTTTTCCTCAAATTTTTTTTTTTCAAATTTTTTTTTTTTTTTCTGATTTTTTTTTTCAAATTTTTTTTTTTTTTTTCTCAATTTTTTTTTTTGCTAATTCAGATTTTTTTTTTCCTCAAATTTTTTTTTCTCTATTTTTTTTTCTCAAATTTTTTTTTTTCTGATTTTTTTTTCTCAAATTTTTTTTTCTGATTTTTTTTTGTTTTTTTTTTCTCAATTTTTTTTTTTTTTTTTCTCAAATTTTTTCTCAAATTTTTTTTTTTTTTTCTCAAATTTTTTTTTTTCTCAATTTCAGTTTTTTTTTTTTTTTTTTTTTTTTTTTTTTTTTTTTTTTTTTTTTTTTTTTTTTTTTTTTTTTTTTTTTTTTTTTTTCTCAAATTTTTTCTCATTTTTTTTTTTCTCAATTTTTTTTTCTGATTTTTTTTTGTTTTTTTTTGTTCTCAAATTTTTTTTTTTTTTTTTTTTTTCTCAAATTTTTTTTCTTTTTTTTTTTTCTCAAATTTTTTTTTTTTTTTTTTCTCAAATTTTTTCTCAAATTTTTTTTTTTTTTCTGATTTTTTTTTTCTCAAATTTTTTTTTTTTCTCAAATTTTTTTTTTCTCAAATTTTTTTTTTCTCAAATTTTTTTTTTTTTTTGCTAATTCAGTTTTTTTTTTTTTTCTCAAAATTTTTTTTTTTTTCTCAAATTTTTTTTCTCAATTTTTTTTTTTTTTTTGCTAATTCAGTTTTTTTTTTGATTTTTTTTTCTGATTTTTTTTTCCTCAAATTTTTTTTTCTCAAATTTTTTTTTTGCTAATTCAGATTTTTTTTTTCCTCAATTTTTTTTTTTTTTGATTTTTTTTTTGATTTTTTTTTCTGATTTTTTCTGATTTTTTTTTTTTTTTTTCTCAAATTTTTTTTTTCTCATTTTTTTTTTTTTTTTTTTTTTTTGCTAATAGTTTTTTTTTTTCTCAAATTTTTTTTTTTTCTCAAATTTTTTGCTAATTCAGTTTTTTTTTTTTTTTCTCAAATTTTTTTTTTTTCTCAATTTTTTTTTTTTGCTAATTCAGATTTTTTTTTTTTTTCTCAAATTTTTTTTTTTTCTCAAAATTTTTTTTTTTCTCGTTTTTTTTCTCAATTTTTTTTTTTTTGCTAATTCAGATTTTTTTTTTTTTCTCAAAATTTTTTTTTTTTTTTCAAATTTTTTTTTTTTGCTAATTCAGTTTTTTTTTTTTTTTTTTTTCTCTAATTTTTATTTTTTTTTTCTGATTTTTTTTTTCTCAATTTTTTTTTTTGCTAATTCAGATTTTTTTTTTTTTTCTCAAATTTTTTTTTTTTTTCTCAAATTTTTTTTTTTTTGATTTTTTTTTTTTTTTTGATTTTTTTTTCTGATTTTTTTTTTTTTTTTCTCAATTTTTTTTTTTTTTCTCAATTTTTTTTTTTGTTTTGCTAATTCAGTTTTTTTTTCTGATTTTTTTTTCTCAAATTTTTTTTCTCAATTTTTTTTTTTTTTTTCTGATTTTTTTTTGTTTTTTTTTTTTCTCAAATTTTTTTTTTTTTTTTCTCAAATTTTTTTTTCTGATTTTTTTTTGTTTTTTTTTTTTCTCAAATTTTTTCTCAAATTTTTTTTTTTTTTTTTCTGATTTTTTTTTCTCAAATTTTTTTTTTGCTAATTCAGTTTTTTTTTTTTTTTTTCTCAATTTCTTTTTTTTCTCAAATTTTTTTTTTGCTAATTCAGATTTTTTTTTTCTCAAATTTTTTCTCAATTTTTTTTTTTCTCAGATTTTTTTTTTCCCAAATTTTTTTTTTTCTCAAATTTTTTTTTTTTTTTGCTAAACCAGTTTTTTTTTTTTTTCTCAATTTTTTTTTTTTGCTCAGATTTTTTTTTTCTCAATTTTTTTTTCTGATTTTTTGTTCTCAAATTTTTTTTTTTTTTTTTTTTTTCTCAAATTTTTTTTCTTTTTTTTTTTTCTCAAATTTTTTTTTTTTTTTTTTCTCAAATTTTTTCTCAAATTTTTTTTTTTTTTTCTGATTTTTTTTTTCTCAAATTTTTTTTTTTTCTCAAATTTTTTTTTTTCTCAAATTTTTTTTTTTTTTTGCTAATTCAGTTTTTTTTTTGATTTTTTTTTCTGATTTTTTTTTTCCTCAAATTTTTTTTTCTCAAATTTTTTTTTTGCTAATTCAGATTTTTTTTTTCCTCAATTTTTTTTTTTTTTGATTTTTTTTTCTGATTTTTTCTGATTTTTTTTTTTTTTTCTCAAATTTTTATTTTTTTTTTTCTGATTTTTTTTTTCTCAATTTTTTTTTTGCTAATTCAGATTTTTTTTTTTTTCTCAAATTTTTTTTTTTCTCAAATTTTTTTTTTTTTGATTTTTTTTTTTTTTTTGATTTTTTTTTCTGATTTTTTTTTTTTTTTCTCAATTTTTTTTTTTTTTTTTTTTTTTGTTTTGCTAATTCAGTTTTTTTTTCTGATTTTTTTTTCTCAAATTTTTTTTTCTCAATTTTTTTTTTTTTTTTTCTGATTTTTTTTTTTTTCTTTTTTTCTCAAATTTTTTTTTTTTTTTCTCAAATTTTTTTTTGTTTTTTTTTTTTCTCAAATTTTTTCTCAAATTTTTTTTTTTTTTTTTCTGATTTTTTTTTCTCAAATTTTTTTTTTGCTAATTCAGTTTTTTTTTTTTTCTCAATTTTTTTTTTTCTCAAATTTTTTTTTTGCTAATTCAGATTTTTTTTTTTTCTCAAAATTTTTTTTTTTTTTTTCAAATTTTTTTTTTTTGCTAATTCAGTTTTTTTTTTTTTTTTTTTCTCTAATTTTTATTTTTTTTTTCTGATTTTTTTTTTCTCAATTTTTTTTTGCTAATTCAGATTTTTTTTTTTTTCTCAAATTTTTTTTTTTTTCTCAATTTTTTTTTTTTTTTGATTTTTTTTTTTTTTTTGATTTTTTTTTCTGATTTTTTTTTTTTTCTCAATTTTTTTTTTTTTTTTTTTTCAATTTTTTTTTTTTGTTTTGCTAATTCAGTTTTTTTTTCTGATTTTTTTTTCTCAAATTTTTTTTTCTCAATTTTTTTTTTTCTTTTTTTCTCAAATTTTTTTTTTTTTTTCTCAAATTTTTTTTTGTTTTTTTTTTTTCTCAAATTTTTTCTCAAATTTTTTTTTTTTTTTTTTTCTGATTTTTTTTTCTCAAATTTTTTTTTTGCTAATTCAGTTTTTTTTTTTTTTCTCAATTTTTTTTTTCTCAAATTTTTTTTTTTGCTAATTCAGATTTTTTTTTCTCAAATTTTTTCTCAATTTTTTTTTTTCTCAGATTTTTTTTTTTCCCAAATTTTTTTTTTTTTCTCAAATTTTTTTTTTCTCAAAATTTTTTTTTTTTTGCTAAACCAGTTTTTTTTTCTCAAATTTTTTTTTTTTTTTTTCTCAAATTTTTTTTCCCAATTTTTTTTTTTTTTTTTTGATTTTTTTTCTGATTTTTTTTTTTCCTCAAATTTTTTTTTTCTCAATTTTTTTTTTTTTTTTTTTTTTTTTGCTAATTCAGATTTTTTTTTTCCTCAAATTTTTTTTTTTTTTTTTTTTTTTCTGATTTTTTTTTTTCTCAAATTTTTTTTTTTTCTCAATTTTTTTTTTTTTTTGCTAATTCAGTTTTTTTTTTTCTCAATTTTTTTTTTTTTTCTATTTTTTTTTTTTTTTTCTCAATTTTTTTTTTTTTTTTTTTTTTTTTTTTTTTTTTTTTTTTTTTTTTTTTTGCTAATTCAGTTTTTTTTTTTTTCTCAAATTTTTTTCTCAAATTTTTTTTTTTTTTTTCTCAGATTTTTTTTTTCTCAATTTTTTTTTGCTAATTCAGATTTTTTTTTTTTTCTCAATTTTTTTTTTTTCTCAAATTTTTTTTTTTTTCTCAAGTTTTTTTTTCTCAAATATTTTTTTTTTTCTGATTTTTTTTTTTTGATTTTTTTTTCTGATTTTTTTTTTTTTTTTTTCTCAAATTTTTTTTTTTTTCTCAAATTTTTTCTCAAATTTTTTTTTTTTTTTTCTGATTTTTTTTTTCTCAAATTTTTTTTTTTTCTCAATTTTTTTTTTGCTAATTCAGTTTTTTTTCTGATTTTTTTTTCTCAAATTTTTTTTTTTTTTCTCAAATTTTTTCTCATTTTTTTTTTTTCTCAAAATTTTTTTTTTCTCATTTTTTTTTTCTCAAATTTTTTTTTTTCTCAATTTTTTTTTTTTTTTTCTCAAATTTTTTTTTTTTTTTTGCTAATTCAGTTTTTTTTTTTTGATTTTTTTTTTCTCAAATTTTTTTTTTTTTTCTCAATTTTTTTTGCTAATTCAGTTTTTTTTTTCAGATTTTTTTTTTTTCTGATTTTTTTTTTGTTTTTTTTTTCTCAAATTTTTTTTTTTTTTTTCTGATTTTTTTTTCTCAATTTTTTTTTTTTGCTAATTCAGTTTTTTTTTTTTCTCAATTTTTTTTTTCTGATTTTTTTTTTCTCAAATTTTTTTTTTTTTTTTCTCAAATTTTTTTTTTTTTTTTCTCAAATTTTTTTTTTTCTCAATTTTTTTTTCTGATTTTTTTTTTCTCAAATTTTTTTTTTTTTTTCTCAAATTTTTTTTTTTTTTTTCTCAAATTTTTTTTTTCTCAATTTTTTTTTTCTCAGATTTTTTTCTTTCTCAATTTTTTTTTTCTCAAATTTTTTTTTTTCTCAAATTTTTTTTTTTTTTTTTTGCTAATTCAGTTTTTTTTTGATTTTTTTTTTCCGATTTTTTTTTTTCTCAAATTTTTTTTTTTTTTTGTTTTTTTTTGTTCTCAAATTTTTTTTTTTTTTTTTTTTCTCAAATTTTTTTTCTTTTTTTTTTTCTCAAATTTTTTTCTCAAATTTTTTCTGTTTTTTTTTGTTTTTTTTTCTGATTTTTTTTTTCTCAATTTTTTTTTTTTTTTTGCTAATTCAGATTTTTTTTTTCCTCAAATTATTTTTTTCTCAAAATTTTTTTTTTTTTTCCTCAAATTTTTTTTTTTCAAATTTTTTTTTTTTTTTTTCTGATTTTTTTTTTCAAATTTTTTTTTTTTTTTTCTCAATTTTTTTTTTTGCTAATTCAGATTTTTTTTTTCCTCAAATTTTTTTTTCTCAATTTTTTTTTTTTTTTTTTTTCTGATTTTTTTTTCTCAAATTTTTTTTTTTCTGATTTTTTTTTCTCAAATTTTTTTTTTCTGATTTTTTTTTGTTTTTTTTTCTCAATTTTTTTTTTTTTTTTTCTCAAATTTTTTCTCAAATTTTTCTCAAATTTTTTTTTTTTTTTTTTCTGATTTTTTTTTTCTCAAATTTTTTTTTTCTCAATTTCAGTTTTTTTTCTGATTTTTTTTTCTCAAATTTTTTTTTTTTTTTTTTTTTTTTTTTTTTTTTTTCTCAAATTTTTTCTCATTTTTTTTTTTTCTCAAAATTTTTTTTTTCTCAATTTTTTTTTTTCTCAAATTTTTTTTTTTCTCAATTTTTTTTTTTTTCTCAATTTTTTTTTTTTTTCTAATTCAGTTTTTTTTTTTTTGATTTTTTTTTTTTTCTCAAATTTTTTTTTTTTTCTCAATTTTTTTTGCTAATTCAGTTTTTTTTTCAGATTTTTTTTTGTTTTTTTTTTCTCAAATTTTTTTTTTTTTTTTTTCTGATTTTTTTTTTCTCAATTTTTTTTTTTTTTTTGCTAATTCAGTTTTTTTTTTTTTTTCTCAATTTTTTTTTTCTGATTTTTTTTTTCTCAATTTTTTTTTTTTTTCTCAAATTTTTTTTTTTCTCAATTTTTTTTTTTTTTTCTCAAATTTTTTTTTTTTTTTTTTCTCAAATTTTTTTTTTCTCAATTTTTTTTTTCTCAGATTTTTTTTTTTCTCAAATTTTTTTTTTTTTCTCAAATTTTTTTTTTTTTTGCTAATTCAGTTTTTTTTTTTGATTTTTTTTTTCCGATTTTTTTTTTCTCAAATTTTTTTTTTTTTTCTAATTCAGTTTTTTTTTTTTTTTTCTGTTTTTTTTTTTCTCAAATTTTTTTTTTGTTCTCAAATTTTTTTTTTTTTTTTTTTCTCAAATTTTTTTTCTTTTTTTTTTTCTCAAATTTTTTTTTTTTTTTTTTTCTCAAATTTTTTCTCAAATTTTTTTTTTTTTTCTGATTTTTTTTTTCTCAAATTTTTTTTTTTTTCTCAAATTTTTTTTTTTCTTAAATTTTTTTTTTTTTTTGCTAATTCAGTTTTTTTTTTTTTTTTTTTTTCTCAAAAATTTTTTTTTTTTCTCAAATTTTTTTTCTCAATTTTTTTTTTTTTTTTGCTAATTCAGTTTTTTTTTTGATTTTTTTTTCTGATTTTTTTTTTCCTCAAATTTTTTTTTCTCAAATTTTTTTTTTGCTAATTCAGATTTTTTTTTTCCTCAATTTTTTTTTTTTTGATTTTTTTTTTGATTTTTTTTTCTGATTTTTTCTGATTTTTTTTTTTTTTTCTCAAATTTTTATTTTTTTTTTTCTGATTTTTTTTTTCTCAATTTTTTTTTTGCTAATTCAGATTTTTTTTTTTTTCTCAAATTTTTTTTTTTTTCTCAAATTTTTTTTTTTTTGATTTTTTTTTTTTTGATTTTTTTTTCTGATTTTTTTTTTTTTCTCAATTTTTTTTTTTTTTTTTTTTTTTTTTGCTAATTCAGTTTTTTTTTCTGATTTTTTTTTCTCAAATTTTTTTTTCTCAATTTTTTTTTTTTTTTTTTCTGATTTTTTTTTTTTTTTTTTTTCTCAAATTTTTTTTTTTTTTTCTCAAATTTTTTTTTGTTTTTTTTTTTCTCAAATTTTTTCTCAAATTTTTTTTTTTTTTTTTCTGATTTTTTTTTCTCAAATTTTTTTTTTGCTAATTCAGTTTTTTTTTTTTCTCAATTTTTTTTTTTCTCAAATTTTTTTTTTGCTAATTCAGATTTTTTTTTTTTCAAATTTTTTTTTTTTGCTAATTCAGTTTTTTTTTTTTTTTTTTTTCTCAATTTTTATTTTTTTTTTTTTGATTTTTTTTTTCTCAATTTTTTTTTTGCTAATTCAGATTTTTTTTTTTTTTCTCAAATTTTTTTTTTTTTTCTCAATTTTTTTTTTTTTTTGATTTTTTTTTTTTTTTTGATTTTTTTTTTTTTTTCTCAATTTTTTTTTTTTTTTTTTCAATTTTTTTTTTTTGTTTTGCTAATTCAGTTTTTTTTCTGATTTTTTTTTCTCAAATTTTTTTTTCTCAATTTTTTTTTTTTTTTTCTGATTTTTTTTTTTTCTTTTTTTCTCAAATTTTTTTTTTTTTTTCTCAAATTTTTTTTTGTTTTTTTTTCTCAAATTTTTTCTCAAATTTTTTTTTTTTTTTTTTCTGATTTTTTTTTCTCAAATTTTTTTTTTGCTAATTCAGTTTTTTTTTTTTTTCTCAATTTTTTTTTTCTCAAATTTTTTTTTTGCTAATTCAGATTTTTTTTTCTCAAATTTTTTCTCAATTTTTTTTTTTCTCAGATTTTTTTTTTCCCAAATTTTTTTTTTTTCTCAAATTTTTTTTTTCTCAAAATTTTTTTTTTTTTGCTAAACCAGTTTTTTTTTTCTCAAATTTTTTTTTTTTTTTTTCTCAAATTTTTTTTCCCAATTTTTTTTTTTTTTTTTTGATTTTTTTTTCTGATTTTTTTTTTCCTCAAATTTTTTTTTTTCTCAATTTTTTTTTTTTTTTTTTTTTTTTTTGCTAATTCAGATTTTTTTTTTCCTCAAATTTTTTTTTTTTTTTTTTTTTTTTCTGATTTTTTTTTTTCTCAATTTTTTTTTTTTTTTTGCTAATTCAGTTTTTTTTTTTCTCAATTTTTTTTTTTTTCTATTTTTTTTTTTTTTTTTCTCAATTTTTTTTTTTTTTTTTTTTTTTTTTTTTTTTTTTTTTTTTTTGCTAATTCAGTTTTTTTTTTTTTCTCAAATTTTTTTCTCAAATTTTTTTTTTTTTTTCTCAGATTTTTTTTTTCTCAATTTTTTTTTGCTAATTCAGATTTTTTTTTTTTTCTCAATTTTTTTTTTTTTCTCAAATTTTTTTTTTTTTCTCAAGTTTTTTTTCTCAAATATTTTTTTTTTTTCTGATTTTTTATTTTTGATTTTTTTTTCTGATTTTTTTTTTTTTTTTTTTCTCAAATTTTTTTTTTTTTTCTCAAATTTTTTCTCAAATTTTTTTTTTTTTTTTTCTGATTTTTTTTTTCTCAAATTTTTTTTTTTCTCAATTTTTTTTTTGCTAATTCAGTTTTTTTTCTGATTTTTTTTTCTCAAATTTTTTTTTTTTTTTTCTCAAATTTTTTCTCATTTTTTTTTTTTCTCAAAATTTTTTTTTTCTCATTTTTTTTTTCTCAAATTTTTTTTTTTCTCAATTTTTTTTTTTCTCAAATTTTTTTTTTTTTTTTGCTAATTCAGTTTTTTTTTTTTGATTTTTTTTTTTCTCAAATTTTTTTTTTTTTTTCTCAATTTTTTTTGCTAATTCAGTTTTTTTTTTCAGATTTTTTTTTTTTTTTTTTTTTCTGATTTTTTTTTGTTTTTTTTTTCTCAAATTTTTTTTTTTTTTTTCTGATTTTTTTTTCTCAATTTTTTTTTTTTGCTAATTCAGTTTTTTTTTTTTCTCAATTTTTTTTTTTCTGATTTTTTTTTTCTCAAATTTTTTTTTT
>CAWVNZ010001916.1:0-116000 GCA_963930735.1 Dioctria linearis | reverse complement strand
GGGATTGCCTTTTCTATAGTAAACTGTTCAAAAAATAATTTTTTACTGTCGCAAATTTTAATTACGCCAGGGATTGCCTTTTCTATAGTAAATTATTCAAAAAATAATTTTATACTGTTGCAAATTTTAATTGCGCCAGGGATTGCCTTTTCTATAGTAAATTATTCAAAAAATAATTTTTTACTGTCGCAAATTTTAATTACGCCAGGGATTGCCTTTTCTATACTAAATTATTCAAAAAATAATTTTATACTCTCGGAAATTTTAATTACGCCAGGGATTGCCTTTTCTATAGTAAACTTTTCAAAAAATAATTTTCTACTGTCGCAAATTTTAATTGCGCCAGGGATTGCCTTTTCTATAGTAAATTATTCAAAAAATAATTTTATACTGTCGCAAATTTTAAATATCCCAGGGATTGCCTTTTCTATAGTAAATTATTCAAAAAATAATTTTATACTGTCGCAAATTTTAATTACGCCAGGGATTGCCTTTTCTATAGTAAATTATTCAAAAAATAATTTTCTACTGTCGCAAATTTCAAATCCGCCAGGGATTGACTTTTCTATAGTAAATTATTCAAAAAATAATTTTCTAATGTCGCAAATTTCATATCCGCCAGGGATTGCCTTTTCTATAGTAAATTATTCAAAAAATAAGTTTCAACTGTCGCAAATTTTAATTGCGCCAGGGATTGCCTTTTCTATAGTAAATTATTAAAAAATAATTTTTTACTGTCGCAAATTTTTATTACGCCAGGGATTGCCTTTTCTATAGTAAATTATGCAAAAAATAATTTTCTACTGTCGCAAATTTCAAATCCGCCAGGGATTGCCTTTTCTATAGTAAATTATTCAAAAAATAATTTTTTACTGTCGCAAATTTTAATTGCGCCAGGGATTGCCTTTTCTATAGTAAATTATTCAAAAAATAATTTTTTACTGTCGCAAATTTTAAATATCCCAGGGATTGCCTTTTCTATAGTAAATTATTCAAAAAATAATTTTCTACTGTCGCAAATTTTAATTACGCCAGGGATTGCCTTTTCTATAGTAAATTATTCAAAAAATAATTTTATACTGTCGCAAATTTTAATTACGCCAGGGATTGCCTTTTCTATAGTAAATTATTCAAAAAATAATTTTATACTGTCGCAAATTTTAATTACGCCAGGGATTGCCTTTTCTATAGTAAATTATTCAAAAAATAATTTTTTACTGTCGCAAATTTTAAGTGCGCCAGGGATTGCCTTTTCTATAGTAAATTATTCAAAAAATAATTTTTTACTGTCTCAAATTTTAATTGGGGCAGGGATTGCCTTTTCTATAGTAAATTATTCAAAAAATAATTTTCAACTGTCGCAAATTTTAATTACGCCAGGGATTGCCTTTTCTATAGTAAATTATTCAAAAAATAATTTTTTACTGTCGCAAATTTTAATTACGCCAGGGATTGCCTTTTCTATAGTAAATTATTCAAAAAATAATTTTCAACTGTCGCAAATTTCAAATCCGCCAGGGATTGCCTTTTCTATAGTAAATTTTCCAAAAAATAATTTTCTACTGTCGCAAATTTTAATTACGCCAGGGATTGCCTTTTCTATAGTAAATTATTCAAAAAATAATTTTTTACTGTCGCAAATTTCAAATCCGCCAGGGATTGCCTTTGCTATAGTAAATTATTCAAAAAATAATTTTTTACTGTCGCAAATTTTAATTACGCCAGGGATTGCCTTTTCTATAGTAAATTATTCAAAAAATAATTTTCTACTGTCGCAAATTTCAAATCCGCCAGGGATTGCCTTTTCTATAGTAAACTTTTCAAAAAATAATTTTTTACTGTCGCAAATTTTAATTACGCCAGGGATTGCCTTTTCTATAGTAAATTATTCAAAAAATAATTTTATACTGTCGCAAATTTTAATTGCGCCAGGGATTGCCTTTTCTATAGTAAATTATTCAAAAAATAATTTTTTACTGTCGCAAATTTTAATTACGCCAGGGATTGCCTTTTCTATAGTAAATTATTCAAAAAATAATTTTATACTCTCGGAAATTTTAATTACGCCAGGGATTGCCTTTTCTATAGTAAACTTTTCAAAAAATAATTTTCTACTGTCGCAAATTTTAATTGCGCCAGGGATTGCCTTTTCTATAGTAAATTATTCAAAAAATAATTTTATACTGTCGCAAATTTTAAATATCCCAGGGATTGCCTTTTCTATAGTAAATTATTCAAAAAATAATTTTATACTGTCGCAAATTTTAATTACGCCAGGGATTGCCTTTTCTATAGTAAATTATTCAAAAAATAATTTTCTAATGTCGCAAATTTCAAATCCGCCAGGGATTGCCTTTTCTATAGTAAATTATTCAAAAAATAATTTTCAACTGTCGCAAATTTTAATTGCGCCAGGGTTTGCCTTTTCTATAGTAAATTATTAAAAAATAATTTTTTACTGTCGCAAATTTTTATTACGCCAGGGATTGCCTTTTCTATAGTAAATTATGCAAAAAATAATTTTCTACTGTCGCAAATTTCAAATCCGCCAGGTATTGCCTTTTCTATAGTAAATTATTCAAAAAATAATTTTTTACTGTCGCAAATTTTAATTCCGCCAGGGATTGCCTTTTCTATAGTAAATTATTCAAAAAATAATTTTCAACTGTCGCAAATTTTAATTACGCCAGGGATTGCATTTTCTATAGTAAATTATTCAAAAAATAATTTTCTACCGTCGCAAATTTTAATTACGCCAGGGATTGCCTTTTCTATAGTAAATTATTCAAAAAATATTTTTATACTGTCGCAAATTTTAATTGCGCCAGGGATTGCCTTTTCTATAGTAAATTATTCAAAAAATAATTTTCAACTGTCGCAAATTTTAATTGCGCCAGGTATTGCCTTTTCTAAAGTAAATTTTGCAAAAAAATAATTTTTTACTGTCGCAAATTTTAAATATCCCAGGGATAGCCTTTTCTATAGTAAATTTTGCAAAAAAATAATTTTTTACTGTCGCAAATTTTAAATATCCCAGGGATTGCCTTTTCTATAGTAAATTATTCAAAAAATAATTTTCTACTGTCGCAAATTTTAATTACGCCAGGGATTGCCTTTTCTATAGTAAATTATTCAAAAAATAATTTTCAACTGTCGCAAATTTTAATTGCGCCAGGGATTGCCTTTTCTATAGTATATTTTTCAAAAATAATTTTTTACTGTCGCAAATTTTAATTACGCCAGGGATTGCCTTTTGTATAGTAAATTATTCAAAAAATAATTTTCAACTGTCGCAAATTTTAATTGCGCCAGGGATTGCCTTTTCTATAGTAAATTATTCAAAAAATAATTTTCTACTGTCGCAAATTTTAATTACGCCAGGGATTGCCTTTTCTATAGTAAATTATTCAAAAAATAATTTTCAACTGTCGCAATTTTAATTACGCCAGGGATTGCCTTTTCTATATTAAATTATTCAAAAAATAATTTTCAACTGTCGCAAATTTTAATTACGCCAGGGATTGCCTTTTCTATAGTAAATTATTCAAAAAATAATTTTCTACTGTCGCAAATTTTAATTACGCCAGGGATTGCCTTTTCTATAGTAAATTATTCAAAAAATAATTTTCTACTGTCGCAAATTTTAATTACGCCAGGGATTGCCTTTTCTATAGTAAATTATTCAAAAAATAATTTTCAACTGTCGCATATTTTAATTGCGCCAGGGATTGCCTTTTCTATAGTAAATTATTCAAAAAAGAATTTTCAACTGTCGCAAATTTTAATTGCGCCAGGTATTGCCTTTTCTATAGTAAATTGTTCAAAAAATAATTTTTTACTGTCGCAAATTTTAAATATCCCAGGGATTGCCTTTTCTATAGTAAATTATTCAAAAAATAATTTTCTACTGTCGCAAATTTTAATTACGCCAGGGATTGCCTTTTCTATAGTAAATTATTCAAAAAATAATTTTTTACTGTCGCAAATTTTAATTACGCCAGGATTGCCTTTTCTATAGTAAATTATTCAAAAAATAATTTTCTACTGTCGCAAATTTCAAATCCGCCAGGGATGGCCTTTTCTATAGTAAATTATTCAAAAAATAATTTTTTACTGTCGAAAATTTTAATTACGCCAGGGATTGCCTTTTATATAGTAAATTATTCAAAAAATAATTTTCTACTGTCGCAAATTTTAATTGCGCCAGGGATTGCCTTTTCTATAGTAAATTTTTCAAAATATTAATTTTATACTGTCGCAAATTTTAAATACGCCAGGGATTGCCTTTTCTATAGTAAATTATTCAAAAAATAATTTTCAACTGTCGCAAATTTTAATTACGCCAGGGATTGAATTTTCTATAGTAAATTATTCAAAAAATAATTTTATACTGTCGCAAATTTTAATTACGCTAGGGATTGCCCTTTTCTATAGTAAATTTTTTACTGTCGCAAATTTTAATTACGCCAGGGATTGCCTTTTCTATAGTAAATTATTCAAAAATAATTTTCTAATGTCGCAAATTTTAATTACGCCAGGGATTGGCTTTTCTATAGTAAATTATTCAAAAAATAATTTTATACTGTCGCAAATTTTAATTGCGCCAGGGATTGCCTTTTCTATAGTAAATTATTCAAAAAATAATTTTCAACTGTCGCAAATTTCAAATCCGCCAGGGATTGCCTTTTCTATAGTAAATTATTCAAAAAATAATTTTATACTGTCGCAAATTTTAATTGCGCCAGGGATTGCCTTTTCTATAGTAAATTATTCAAAAAATAATTTTCAACTGTCGCAAATTTTAATTACGCGGGATTGCCTTTTCTATAGTAAATTATTCAAAAAAATAATTTTCAACTGTCGCAAATTTCAAATCCGCCAGGGATTGCCTTTTCTATAGAATATTATTCAAAAAAATAATTTTCAACTGTCGCAAATTTCAAATCCGCCAGGGATTGCCTTTTCTATAGTAAATTATTCAAAAAATAATTTTATACTGTCGCAAATTTTAATTGCGCCAGGGATTGCCTTTTCTATAGTAAATTATTCAAAAAATAATTTTCAACTGTCGCAAATTTTAATTACGCCAGGATTGCCTTTTCTATAGTAAATTATTCAAAAAATAATTTTCAACTGTCGCAAATTTTAATTACGCCAGGGATTGCCTTTTCTATAGTAAATTATTCAAAAAATAATTTTCTACTGTCGCAAATTTTAATTACGCCAGGGATTGCCTTTTCTATAGTAAATTATTCAAAAAATAATTTTATACTGTCGCAAATTTTAATTACGCCAGGGATTGCCTTTTCTATAGTAAATTATTCAAAAAATAATTTTATACTGTCGCAAATTTTAATTACGCCAGGGATTGCCTTTTCTATAGTAAATTATTCCAAAAATAATTTTTTACTGTCGCAAATTTTAATTACGCCAGGGATTGCCTTTTCTATAGTAAACTTTTCAAAAAATAATTTCAACTGTCGCAAATTTCAAATCCGCCAGGGATTGCCTATTCTATAGTAAATTATTCAAAAAATAATTTTTTACTGTCGCAAATTTTAATTGCGCCAGGGATTGCCTTTTCAATAGTAAACTTTTCAAAAAATAATTTTCAACTGTCGCAAATTTCAAATCCGCCAGGGATTGCCTTTTTCTATAGTAAATTATTCAAAAAATAATTTTATACTGTCGCAAATTTTAATTACGCCAGGGATTGCCTTTTCTATAGTAAATTATTCAAAAAATAATTTTTTACTGTCGCAAATTTTAAGTGCGCCAGGGATTGCCTTTTCTATAGTAAATTTTGCAAAAAATAATTTTCTACTGTCGCAAATTTTAATTACGCCAGGAATTGCCTTTTCTATAGTAAATTATTCAAAAAATAATTTTCAGCTGTCGCAAATTTTAATTGCGACAGGGATTGCCTTTTCTATAGTAAACTTTTCAAAAAATAATTTTTTTACTGTCGCAAATTATAATTACGCCAGGGATTTCCTTTTCTATAGTAAATTATTCAAAAAATAATTTTCAACTGTCGCAAATTTTAATTGCGCCAGGGATTGCCTTTTCTATAGCAAATTATTCAAAAAATAATTTGTTATTGTCGCAAATTTCAAATCCGCCAGGGATTGCCTTTTCTATAGTAAATTATTCAAAAAATAATTTTCTACTGTCGCAAATTTCAAATCCGCCGGGGATTGCCTTTTCTATAGTAAATTATTCAAAAAATAATTTTTTTACTGTCGCAAATTTTAATTACGCCAGGGATTGCCTTTTCTATAGTAAACTTTTCAAAAAATAATTTTCTACTGTCGCAAATTTTAATTACGCCAGGGATTGCCTTTTCTGTAGTAAATTTTGCAAAAAAATAATTTTTTACTGTCGCAAATTTGAAATATCCCAGGGATTGCCTTTTCTATAGTAAAATATTCAAAAAGTAATTTTCTACTGTCGCAAATTTTAATTACGCCAGGGATTGCCTTTTCTATAGTAAATTATTCAAAAAATAATTTTCAACTGTCGCAAATTTTAATTGCGCAAGGGATTGCCTTTTCTATAGTATATTTTTCAAAAAATAATTTTTTACTGTCGCAAATTTTAATTACGCCAGGTATTGCCTTCTCTATAGTAAATTATTCAAAAAATAATTTTCAACTGTCGCAAATTTTAATTGCGCCAGGGATTGCCTTTTCTATAGTAAATTATTCCAAAAATAATTTTCAACTGTCGCAAATTTTAATTACGCCAGGGATTGCCTTTTCTATAGAAAATTATGCAAAAAATAATTTTCTACTGTCGCAAATTTTAATTACGCCAGGGATTGCCTTTTCTATAGTAAATTATTCAAAAAATAATTTTCATCTGTCGCAAATTTCAAATCCGCCAGGGATTGCCTTTTCTATAGTACATTATTCAAAAAATAATTTTATACTGTCGCAAATTTTAATTGCGCCAGGGATTGCCTTTTCTATAGTAAATTATTCAAAAAATAATTTTCAACTGTCGCAAATTATAATTACGCCAGGGATTGCCTTTTCTATAGTAAATTATTCAAAAAATAATTTTCAACTGTCGCAAATTTCAAATCCGCCAGGGATTTCCTTTTCTATAGTAAATTATTCAAAAAATAATTTTCAACTGTCGCAAATTTTAATTGCGCCAGGGATTGCCTTTTCTATAGCAAATTATTCAAAAAATAATTTGTTATTGTCGCAAATTTCAAATCCGCCAGGGATTGCCTTTTCTATAGTAAATTATTCAAAAAATAATTTTCTACTGTCGCAAATTTCAAATCCGCCGGGGATTGCCTTTTTCTATAGTAAATTATTCAAAAAATAATTTTTTACTGTCGCAAATTTTAATTACGCCAGGGATTGCCTTTTCTATAGTAAACTTTTCAAAAATAATTTTCTACTGTCGCAAATTTTAATTACGCCAGGGATTGCCTTTTTCTATAGTAAATTTTGCAAAAAAATAATTTTTTACTGTCGCAAATTTGAAATATCCCAGGGATTGCCTTCTCTATAGTAAATTATTCAAAAAATAATTTTCAACTGTCGCAAATTTTAATTGCGCCAGGGATTGCCTTTTTCTATAGTAAATTATTCAAAAAATAATTTTTTACTATCGCAAGTTTTAATTGCGCCACGGATTGCCTTTTCTACAGTAAATTTTTCAAAATATTAATTTTATACTGTCGCAAATTTTAATTACGCCAGGGATTGCCTTTTCTATAGTAAATTATTCAAAAAATAATTTTATACTGTCGCAAATTTTAATTGCGCCAGGGATTACCTTTTCTATAGTAAATTATTCAAAAAATAATTTTCAACTGTCGCAAATTTTAATTACGCCAGGGATTGCCTTTTCTAGAGTAAATTATTCAAAAAATAATTTTCAACTGTCGCAAATTTTAATTACGCCAGGGATTGCCTTTTCTATAGTAAATTATTCAAAAAATAATTTTCAACTGTCGCAAATTTTAATTACGCCAGGGATTTGCCTTTTCTATAGTAAATTATTCAAAAAATAATTTTTTACTGTCGCAAATTTCAAATCCGCCAGGGATTGCCTTTTCTATAGTAAATTATTCAAAAAATAATTTTTTACTGTCGCAAATTTTAATTACGCCAGGGATTGCCTTTTCTATAGTAAATTATTCAAAAAATAATTTTCTACTGTCGCAAATTTCAAATCCGCCAGGGATTGCCTTTTCTATAGTAAACTTTTCAAAAAATAATTTTTTACTGTCGCAAATTTTAATTACGCCAGGGATTGCCTTTTCTATAGTAAATTATTCAAAAAATAATTTTATACTGTCGCAAATTTTAATTGCGCCAGGGATTGCCTTTTCTATAGTAAATTATTCAAAAAATAATTTTTTACTGTCGCAAATTTTAATTAGGCCAGGGATTGCCTTTTCTATAGTAAATTTATTCAAAAAATAATTTTATACTGTCGGAAATTTTAATTACGCCAGGGATTGCCTTTTCTATAGTAAACTTTTCAAAAAATAATTTTCTACTGTCGCAAATTTTAATTGCGCCAGGGATTGCCTTTTCTATAGTAAATTATTCAAAAAATAATTTTATACTGTCGCAAATTTTAAATATCCCAGGGATTGCCTTTTCAATAGTAAATTATTCAAAAAATAATTTTATACTGTCGCAAATTTTAATTACGCCAGGGATTGCCTTTTCTATAGTAAATTATTCAAAAAATAATTTTTTACTGTCGCAAATTTTAATTACGCCAGGGATTGCCTTTTCTATAGTAAATTATTCAAAAAATAATTTTATACTGTCGCTAATTATAATTGCGCCAGGGATTGCCTTTTCTATAGTAAATTATTCAAAAAATAATTTTTTACTGTCGCAAATTTTAATTACGCCAGGGATTGCCTTTTCTATAGTAAATTATTCAAAAAATAATTTTATACTGTCGGAAATTTTAATTACGCCAGGGATTGCCTTTTCTATAGTAAACTTTTCAAAAAATAATTTTCTACTGTCGCAAATTTTAATTGCGCCAGGGATTGCCTTTTCTATAGTAAATTATTCAAAAAATAATTTTATACTGTCGCAAATTTTAAATATCCCAGGGATTGCCTTTTCTATAGTAAATTATTCAAAAAATAATTTTATACTGTCGCAAATTTTAATTACGCCAGGGATTGCCTTTTCTATAGTAAATTATTCCAAAAATAATTTTTTACTGTCGCAAATTTTAATTACGCCAGGGATTGCCTTTTCTATAGTAATCTTTTCAAAAAATAATTTTCAACTGTCGCAAATTTCAAATTCGCCAGGGATTGCCTTTTCTATAGTAAATTATTCAAAAAATAATTTTTTACTGTCGCAAATTTTAATTGCGCCAGGGATTGCCTTTTCTATAGTAAACTTTTCAAAAAATAATTTTCAACTGTCGCAAATTTTAATTACGCCAGGGATTGCCTTTTCTATAGTAAACTTTTCAAAAAATAATTTTCTACTGTCGCAAATTTTAATGACGCCAGGGATTGAATTTTCTATAGTAAATTATTCAAAAAATAATTTTCTACTGTCGCAAATTTTAATTAAGCCAGGGATTGCCTTTTCTATAGTAAATTATTCAAAAAATAATTTTCAACTGTCGCAAATTTTCATTACGCCAGGGATTGCCTTTTCTATAGTAAATTATTCAAAAAATAATTTTCAACTGTCGCAAATTTTAATTGCGCCAGGGATTGCCTTTTCTATAGTAAACTTTTCAAAAAATAATTTTCAACTGTCGCAAATTTTAATTACGCCAGGGATTGCCTTTTCTATAGTAAATTATTCAAAAAATAATTTTTTACTGTCGCAAATTTTAATTACGCCAAGGATTGCCTTTTCTATAGTAAACTTTTCAAAAAATAATTTTCAACTGTCGCAAATTTCAAATCCGCCAGGGATTGCCTTTTCTATAGTAAATTATTCAAAAAATAATTTTATACTGTTGCAAATTTTAATTACGCCAGGGATTGCCTTTTCTATAGTAAATTATTCAAAAAATAATTTTATACTGTCGGAAATTTTAATTACGCCAGGGATTGCCTTTTCTATAGTAAACTTTTCAAAAAATAATTTTCTACTGTCGCAAATTTTAATTGCGCCAGGGATTGCCTTTTCTATAGTAAATTATTCAAAAAATAATTTTATACTGTCGCAAATTTTAAATATCCCAGGGATTGCCTTTTCTATAGTAAATTAATCAAAAAATAATTTTATACTGTCGCAAATTTTAATTACGCCAGGGATTGCCTTTTCTATAGTAAATTATTCCAAAAATAATTTTTTACTGTCGCAAATTTTAATTACGCCAGGGATTGCCTTTTCTATAGTAAACTTTTCAAAAAATAATTTTCAACTGTCGCAAATTTCAAATCCGCCAGGGATTGCCTTTTCTATAGTAAATTATTCAAAAATAATTTTTTACTGTCGCAAATTTTAATTGCGCCAGGGATTGCCTTTTCTATAGTAAACTTTTCAAAAAATAATTTTCAACTGTCGCAAATTTTAATTACGCCAGGGATTGCCTTTTCTATAGTAAACTTTTCAAAAAATAATTTTCTACTGTCGCAAATTTTAATTACGCCAGGGATTGAATTTTCTATAGTAAATTATTCAAAAAATAATTTTCTACTGTCGCAAATTTTAATTACGCCAGGGATTGCCTTTTCTATAGTAAATTATTCAAAAAATAATTTTCAACTGTCGCAAATTTTCATTACGCCAGGGATTGCCTTTTCTATAGCAAATTATTCAAAAAATTATTTTCAACTGTCGCAAATTTTAATTGCGCCAGGGATTGCCTTTTCTATAGTAAACTTTTCAAAAAATAATTTTCAACTGTCGCAAATTTTAATTGCGCCAGGGATTGCCTTTTCTATAGTAAATTATTCAAAAAATAATTTTTTACTGTCGCAAATTTTAATTACGCCAGGGATTGCCTTTTCTATAGTAAACTTTTCAAAAAATAATTTTCAACTGTCGCAAATTTCAAATCCGCCAGGGATTGCCTTTTCTATAGTAAATTATTCAAAAAATAATTTTCTACTGTCGCAAATTTTAATTGCGCCAGGGATTGCCTTTTCTATAGTAAATTATTCAAAAAATAATTTGATACTGTCGCAAATTTTAAATATCCCAGGGATTGCCTTTTCTATAGTAAATTATTCAAAAAATAATTTTATACTGTCGCAAATTTTAATTACGCCAGGGATTGCCTTTTCTATAGTAAATTATTCCAAAAATAATTTTTTACTGTCGCAAATTTTAATTACGCCAGGGATTGCCTTTTCTATAGTAAACTTTTCAAAAAATAATTTTCAACTGTCGCAAATTTCAAATCCGCCAGGGATTGCCTTTTCTGTAGTAAATTATTCAAAAAATAATTTTTTACTGTCGCAAATTTTAATTGCGCCAGGGATTGCCTTTTCTATAGTAAACTTTTCAAAAAATAATTTTGAGCTGTCGCAAATTTTAATTACGCCAGGGATTGCCTTTTCTATAGTAAACTTTTCAAAAAATAATTTTCTACTGTCGCAAATTTTAATTACGCCAGGGATTGAATTTTCTATAGTAAATTATTCAAAAAATAATTTTCTACTGTCGCAAATTTTAATTACGCCAGGGATTGCCTTTTCTATAGTAAATTATTTAAAAAATAATTTTCAACTGTCGCAAATTTTCATTACGCCAGGGATTGCCTTTTCTATAGTAAATTATTCAAAAAATAATTTTCAACTGTCGCAAATTTTAATTGCGCCAGGGATTGCCTTTTCTATACTAAACTTTTCAAAAAATAATTTTCAACTGTCGCAAATTTTAATTACGCCAGGGATTGCCTTTTCTATAGTAAATTATTCAAAAAATAATTTTTTACTGTCGCAAATTTTAATTACGCCAGGGATTGCCTTTTCTATAGTAAACTTTTCAAAAAATAATTTTCAACTGTCGCAAATTTCAAATCCGCCAGGGATTGCCTTTTCTATAGTAAATTATTCAAAAAATAATTTTATACTGTTGCAAATTTTAATTACGCCAGGGATTGCCTTTTCTATAGTAAATTATTCAAAAAATAATTTTTTACTGTCGCAAATTTTAAGTGCGCCAGGGATTGCCTTTTCTATAGTAAATTTTGCAAAAAATAATTTTCTACTGTCGCAAATTTTAATTACGCCAGGATTGCCTTTTCTATAGTAAATTATTCAAAAAATAATTTTCAGCTGTCGCAAATTTTAATTGCGCCAGGGCTTGCCTTTTCTATAGTAAACTTTTCAAAAAATAATTTTTTACTGTCGCAAATTATAATTACGCCAGGGATTTCCTTTTCTATAGTAAATTATTCAAAAAATAATTTTCAACTGTCGCAAATTTTAATTGCGCCAGGGATTGCCTCTTCTATAGCAAATTATTCAAAAAATAATTTTTTATTGTCGCAAATTTCAAATCCGCCAGGGATTGCCTTTTCTATAGTAAATTATTCAAAAAATAATTTTCTACTGTCGCAAATTTCAAATCCGCCAGGGATTGCCTTATCTATAGTAAATTATTCAAAAAATAATTTTTTACTGTCGCAAATTTTAATTACGCCAGGGATTGCCTTTTCTATAGTAAACTTTTCAAAAAATAATTTTCTACTGTCGCAAATATGAAATATCCCAGGGATTGCCTTTTCTATAGTAAATTATTCAAAAAATAATTTTCTACTGTCGCAAATTTTAATTACGCCAGGGATTGCCTTTTCTATAGTAAATTATTCAAAAAATAATTTTCAACTGTCGCAAATTTTAATTGCGCCAGGGATTGCCTTTTCTATAGTATATTTTTCAAAAAATAATTTTTTACTGTCGAAAATTTTAATTACGCCAGGGATTGCCTTCTCTATAGTAAATTATTCAAAAAATAATTTTCAACTGTCGCAAATCTTAATTGCGCCAGGGATTGCCTTTTCTATAGTAAATTATTCAAAAAATAATTTTCTACTATCGCAAATTTTAATTACGCCAGGGATTGCCTTTTCTATAGTAAATTATTCAAAAAATAATTTTCTACTGTCGCAAATTTTAATTACGCCAGGGATTGCTTTTTCTATAGTAAATTATTCAAAAAATAATTTTCAACTGTCACAAATTTCAAATCCGCCAGGGATTGCCTTTTCTATAGTAAATTATTCAAAAAATAATTTTATACTGTCGCAAATTTTAATTGCGCCAGGGATTGCCTTTTCTATAGTAAATTATTCAAAAAATAATTTTCAACTGTCGCAAATTTTAATTACGCCAGGGACTGCCTTTTCTATAGTAAATTATTCAAAAAATAATTTTCAACTGTCGCAAATTTCAAATCCGCCAGGGATTGCCTTTTCTATAGTAAATTATTCAAAAAATAATTTTTTACTGTCGCAAAAATTAATTACGCCAGGGATTGCCTTTTCTATAGTAAATTATTCAAAAAATAATTTTATACTGTCGCAAATTTTAATTGCGCCAGGGATTGCCTTTTCTATAGTAAATTATTCAAAAAATAATTTTCAACTGTCGCAAATTTTAATTGCGCCAGGGATTGCCTTTTCTATAGTAAATTATTCAAAAAATAATTTTTTACTGTCGCAAATTTTAAATATCCCAGGGATTGCCTTTTCTATAGTAAATTATTCAAAAAATAATTTTCTACTGTCGCAAATTTTAATTACGCCAGGGATTGCCTTTTCTATAGTAAATTATTCAAAAAATAATTTTTTACTGTCGCAAATTTTAATTACGCCAGGGATTGCCTTTTCTATAGTAAATTACTCAAAAAATAATTTTATATTGTCGCAAATTTTAATTACGCCAGGGATTGCCTTTTCTATAGTAAATTATTCAAAAAATAATTTTTTACTGTCGCAAATTTTAAGTGCGCCAGGGATTGCCTTTTCTATAGTAAATTATTCAAAAAATAATTTTTTACTGTCTCAAATTTTAATTGGGCCAGGGATTGCCTTTTCTATAGTAAATTATTCAAAAAATAATTTTCAACTGTCGCAAATTTTAATTACGCCAGGGATTGCCTTTTCTATAGTAAATTATTCAAAAAATAATTTTTTACTGTCGCAAATTTTAATTACGCCAGGGATTGCCTTTTCTATAGTAAATTATTCAAAAAATAATTTTCAACTGTCGCAAATTTCAAATCCGCCAGGGATTGCCTTTTCTATAGTAAATTTTGCAAAAAATAATTTTCTACTGTCGCAAATTTTAATTACGCCAGGGATTGCCTTTTCTATAGTAAATTATTCAAAAAATAATTTTCAACTGTCGCAAATTTTAATTGCGCCAGGGATTGCCTTTTCTATAGTAAATTTTTCAAAAAATAATTTTTTTCTGTCGCAAATTTTAAGTGCGCCAGGGATTGCCTTTTCTATAGTAAATTATTCAAAAAATAATCTTTTACTGTCACAAATTTTAAATATCCCAGGGATTGCCTTTTCTATAGTAAATTATTCAAAAAATAATTTTCTACTGTCGCAAATTTTAATTACGCCAGGGATTGCCTTTTCTATAGTAAATTATTCAAAAAATAATTTTATACTGTCGCAAATTTTAATTGCGCCAGGTATTGCCTTTTCTATAGTAAATTATTCAAAAAATAATTTTCAACTGTCGCAAATTTTAATTACGCCAGGGATTGCCTTTTCTATAGTAAATTATTCAAAAAATAATTTTTTACTATCGCAAGTTTTAATTGCGCCAGGGATTGCCTTTTCTATAGTAAATTATTCAAAAAATAATTTTCTACTGTCGCAAATTTTAATTGCGCCAGGGATTGCCTTTTCTATAGTAAATTATTCAAAAAATAATTTTCAACTGTCGCAAATTTTAATTACGCCAGGGATTGCCTTTTCTATAGTAAATTATTCAAAAAATAATTTTCAACTGTCGCAAATTTCAAATCCGCCAGGGATTGCCTTTTCTATAGTAAATTATTCAAAAAATAATTTTTTACTGTAGCAAAAATTAATTACGCCAGGGATTGCCTTTTCTATAGTAAATTATTCAAAAAATAATTTTATACTGTCGCAAATTTTAATTGCGCCAGGGATTGCCTTTTCTATAGTAAATTATTCGAAAAATAATTTTCAACTGTCGCAAATTTTAATTGCGCCAGGGATTGCCATTTCTATAGTAAATTATTCAAAAAATAATTTTTTACTGTCGCAAATATTAAATATCCCAGGTATTACCTTTTCTATAGTAAATTATTCAAAAAATAATTTTCTACTCTCGCAAATTTTAATTACGCCAGGGATTGCCTTTTCTATAGTAAATTATTCAAAAAATAATTTTTTACTGTCGCAAATTTTAATTACGCCAGGGATTGCCTTTTCTATAGTAAATTATTCAAAAAAATAATTTTCTACTGTCGCAAATTTCAAATCCGCCAGGGATTGCCTTTTCTATAGTAAATTATTCAAAAAATAATTTTTTACTGTCGCAAATTTTAATTGCGCCAGGGATTGCCTTTTCTATAGTAAATTATTGAAAAAATAATTTTTTACTGTCGAAAATTTTAATTACGCCAGGGATTGCCTTTTCTATAGTAAATTTTTCAAGATATTAATTTTATACTGTCGCAAATTTTAAATACGCCAGGGATTGCCTTTTCTATAGTAAATTATTCAAAAAATAATTTTATACTGTCGCAAATTTTAATTACGCCAGGGATTGCCATTTCTATAGTAAATTATTCAAAAAATAATTTTCTACTGTCGCAAATTTTAATTGCGCCAGGGATTGCCTTTTCTATAGTAAATTATTCAAAAAATAATTTTATACTGTCGCAAATTTTAAATATCCCAGGGATTGCCTTTTCTATAGTAAATTATTCAAAAAATAATTTTATACTGTCGCAAATTTTAATTACGCCAGGGATTGCCTTTTCTATAGTAAATTATTCCAAAAATAATTTTTTACTGTCGCAAATTTTAATTACGCCAGGGATTGCCTTTTCTATAGTAAACTTTTCAAAAAATAATTTTCAACTGTCGCAAATTTCAAATCCGCCAGGGATTGCCTTTTCTGTAGTAAATTATTCAAAAAATAATTTTTTACTGTCGCAAATTTTAATTGCGCCAGGGATTGCCTTTTCTATAGTAAACTTTTCAAAAAATAATTTTGAACTGTCGCAAATTTTAATTACGCCAGGGATTGCCTTTTCTATAGTAAACTTTTCAAAAAATAATTTTCTACTGTCGCAAATTTTAATTACGCCAGGGATTGAATTTTCTATAGTAAATTATTCAAAAAATAATTTTCTACTGTCGCAAATTTTAATTACGCCAGGGATTGCCTTTTCTATAGTAAATTATTTAAAAAATAATTTTCAACTGTCGCAAATTTTCATTACGCCAGGGATTGCCTTTTCTATAGTAAATTATTCAAAAAATAATTTTCAACTGTCGCAAATTTTAATTGCGCCAGGGATTGCCTTTTCTATACTAAACATTTCAAAAAATAATTTTCAACTGTCGCAAATTTTAATTACGCCAGGGATTGCCTTTTCTATAGTAAATTATTCAAAAAATAATTTTTTACTGTCGCAAATTTTAATTACGCCAGGGATTGCCTTTTCTATAGTAAACTTTTCAAAAAATAATTTTCAACTGTCGCAAATTTCAAATCCGCCAGGGATTGCCTTTTCTATAGTAAATTATTCAAAAAATAATTTTATACTGTTGCAAATTTTAATTACGCCAGGGATTGCCTTTTCTATAGTAAATTATTCAAAAAATAATTTTTTACTGTCGCAAATTTTAAGTGCGCCAGGGATTGCCTTTTCTATAGTAAATTTTGCAAAAAATAATTTTCTACTGTCGCAAATTTTAATTACGCCAGGATTGCCTTTTCTATAGTAAATTATTCAAAAAATAATTTTCAGCTGTCGCAAATTTTAATTGCGCCAGGGCTTGCCTTTTCTATAGTAAACTTTTCAAAAAATAATTTTTTACTGTCGCAAATTATAATTACGCCAGGGATTTCCTTTTCTATAGTAAATTATTCAAAAAATAATTTTCAACTGTCGCAAATTTTAATTGCGCCAGGGATTGCCTCTTCTATAGCAAATTATTCAAAAAATAATTTTTTATTGTCGCAAATTTCAAATCCGCCAGGGATTGCCTTTTCTATAGTAAATTATTCAAAAAATAATTTTCTACTGTCGCAAATTTCAAATCCGCCAGGGATTGCCTTATCTATAGTAAATTATTCAAAAAATAATTTTTTACTGTCGCAAATTTTAATTACGCCAGGGATTGCCTTTTCTATAGTAAACTTTTCAAAAAATAATTTTCTACTGTCGCAAATTTGAAATATCCCAGGGATTGCCTTTTCTATAGTAAATTATTCAAAAAATAATTTTCTACTGTCGCAAATTTTAATTACGCCAGGGATTGCCTTTTCTATAGTAAATTATTCAAAAAATAATTTTATACTGTCGCAAATTTTAAGTGCGCCAGGGATTGCCTTTTCTATAGTAAATTTTGCAAAAAATAATTTTCTACTGTCGCAAATTTTAATTACGCCAGGATTGCCTTTTCTATAGTAAATTATTCAAAAAATAATTTTCAGCTGTCGCAAATTTCAAATCCGCCAGGGATTGCCTTTTCTATAGTAAATTATTCAAAAAATAATTTTATACTGTCGCAAATTTTAATTGCGCCAGGGATTGCCTTTTCTATAGTAAATTATTCAAAAAATAATTTTCAACTGTCGCAAATTTTAATTACGCCAGGGATTGCCTTTTCTATAGTAAATTATTCAAAAAATAATTTTCAACTGTCGCAAATTTCAAATCCGCCAGGGATTGCCTTTTCTATAGTAAATTATTCAAAAAATAATTTTTTACTGTCGCAAAAATTAATTACGCCAGGGATTGCCTTTTCTATAGTAAATTATTCAAAAAATAATTTTATACTGTCGCAAACTTTAATTGCGCCAGGGATTGCCTTTTCTATAGTAAATTATTCAAAAAATAATTTTCAACTGTCGCAAATTTTAATTGCGCCAGGGATTGCCTTTTCTATAGTAAATTATTCAAAAAATAATTTTTTACTGTCGCAAATTTTAAATATCCCAGGGATTGCCTTTTCTATAGTAAATTATTCAAAAAATAATTTTCTACTGTCGCAAATTTTAATTACGCCAGGGATTGCCTTTTCTATAGTAAATTATTCAAAAAATAATTTTTTACTGTCGCAAATTTTAATTACGCCAGGGATTGCCTTTTCTATAGTAAATTACTCAAAAAATTATTTTATATTGTCGCAAATTTTAATTACGCCAGGGATTGCCTTTTCTATAGTAAATTATTCAAAAAATAATTTTTTACTGTCGCAAATTTTAAGTGCGCCAGGGATTGCCTTTTCTATAGTAAATTATTCAAAAAATAATTTTTTACTGTCTCAAATTTTAATTGGGCCAGGGATTGCCTTTTCTATAGTAAATTATTCAAAAAATAATTTTCAACTGTCGCAAATTTTAATTACGCCAGGGATTGCCTTTTCTATAGTAAATTATTCAAAAAATAATTTTTTACTGTCGCAAATTTTAATTACGCCAGGGATTGCCTTTTCTATAGTAAATTATTCAAAAAATAATTTTCAACTGTCGCAAATTTCAAATCCGCCAGGGATTGCCTTTTCTATAGTAAATTTTGCAAAAAATAATTTTCTACTGTCGCAAATTTTAATTACGCCAGGGATTGCCTTTTCTATAGTAAATTATTCAAAAAATAATTTTCAACTGTCGCAAATTTTAATTGCGCCAGGGATTGCCTTTTCTATAGTAAATTTTTCAAAAAATAATTTTTTTCTGTCGCAAATTTTAAGTGCGCCAGGGATTGCCTTTTCTATAGTAAATTATTCAAAAAATAATCTTTTACTGTCACAAATTTTAAATATCCCAGGGATTGCCTTTTCTATAGTAAATTATTCAAAAAATAATTTTCTACTGTCGCAAATTTTAATTACGCCAGGGATTGCCTTTTCTATAGTAAATTATTCAAAAAATAATTTTATACTGTCGCAAATTTTAATTGCGCCAGGTATTGCCTTTTCTATAGTAAATTATTCAAAAAATAATTTTCAACTGTCGCAAATTTTAATTACGCCAGGGATTGCCTTTTCTATAGTAAATTATTCAAAAAATAATTTTTTACTATCGCAAGTTTTAATTGCGCCAGGGATTGCCTTTTCTATAGTAAATTATTCAAAAAATAATTTTCTACTGTCGCAAATTTTAATTGCGCCAGGGATTGCCTTTTCTATAGTAAATTATTCAAAAAATAATTTTCAACTGTCGCAAATTTTAATTACGCCAGGGATTGCCTTTTCTATAGTAAATTATTCAAAAAATAATTTTCAACTGTCGCAAATTTCAAATCCGCCAGGGATTGCCTTTTCTATAGTAAATTATTCAAAAAATAATTTTTTACTGTCGCAAAAATTAATTACGCCAGGGATTGCCTTTTCTATAGTAAATTATTCAAAAAATAATTTTATACTGTCGCAAATTTTAATTGCGCCAGGGATTGCCTTTTCTATAGTAAATTATTCAAAAAATAATTTTCAACTGTCGCAAATTTTAATTGCGCCAGGGATTGCCATTTCTATAGTAAATTATTCAAAAAATAATTTTTTACTGTCGCAAATTTTAAATATCCCAGGGATTGCCTTTTCTATAGTAAATTATTCAAAAAATAATTTTCTACTGTCGCAAATTTTAATTACGCCAGGGATTGCCTTTTCTATAGTAAATTATTCAAAAAATAATTTTTTACTGTCGCAAATTTTAATTACGCCAGGGATTGCCTTTTCTATAGTAAATTATTCAAAAAAATAATTTTCTACTGTCGCAAATTTCAAATCCGCCAGGGATTGCCTTTTCTATAGTAAATTATTCAAAAAATAATTTTTTACTGTCGCAAATTTTAATTGCGCCAGGGATTGCCTTTTCTATAGTAAATTATTGAAAAAATAATTTTTTACTGTCGAAAATTTTAATTACGCCAGGGATTGCCTTTTCTATAGTAAATTTTTCAAGATATTAATTTTATACTGTCGCAAATTTTAAATACGCCAGGGATTGCCTTTTCTATAGTAAATTATTCAAAAAATAATTTTATACTGTCGCAAATTTTAATTACGCCAGGGATTGCCATTTCTATAGTAAATTATTCAAAAAATAATTTTATATTGTCGCAAATTTTAATTACGCCAGGGATTGCCTTTTCTATAGTAAATTATTCAAAAAATAATTTTTTTACTGTCGCAAATTTTAAGTGCGCCAGGGATTGCCTTTTCTATAGTAAATTATTCAAAAAATAATTTTTTACTGTCTCAAATTTTAATTGGGCCAGGGATTGCCTTTTCTATAGTAAATTATTCAAAAAATAATTTTCAACTGTCGCAAATTTTAATTACGCCAGGGATTGCCTTTTCTATAGTAAATTATTCAAAAAATAATTTTTTACTGTCGCAAATTTTAATTACGCCAGGGATTGCCTTTTCTATAGTAAATTATTCAAAAAATAATTTTCAACTGTCGCAAATTTCAAATCCGCCAGGGATTGCCTTTTCTATAGTAAATTTTGCAAAAAATAATTTTCTACTGTCGCAAATTTTAATTACGCCAGGGATTGCCTTTTCTATAGTAAATTATTCAAAAAATAATTTTCAACTGTCGCAAATTTTAATTGCGCCAGGGATTGCCTTTTCTATAGTAAATTTTTCAAAAAATAATTTTTTTCTGTCGCAAATTTTAAGTGCGCCAGGGATTGCCTTTTCTATAGTAAATTATTCAAAAAATAATCTTTTACTGTCACAAATTTTAAATATCCCAGGGATTGCCTTTTCTATAGTAAATTATTCAAAAAATAATTTTCTACTGTCGCAAATTTTAATTACGCCAGGGATTGCCTTTTCTATAGTAAATTATTCAAAAAATAATTTTATACTGTCGCAAATTTTAATTGCGCCAGGGATTGCCTTTTCTATAGTAAATTATTCAAAAAATAATTTTCAACTGTCGCAAATTTTAATTACGCCAGGGATTGCCTTTTCTATGGTAAATTATTCAAAAAATAATTTTTTACTATCGCAAGTTTTAATTGCGCCAGGGATTGCCTTTTCTATAGTAAATTATTCAAAAAATAATTTTCTACTGTCGCAAATTTTAATTACGCCAGGGATTGCCTTCTCTATAGTAAATTATTCAAAAAAAAATTTTCAACTGTCGCAAATTTTAATTGCGCCAGGGATTGCCTTTTCTATAGTAAATTTTTCAAAAAATAATTTTTTACTGTCGCAAATTTTAATTACGCCAGGGATTGCCTTTTCTATAGTAAATTATTCAAAAAATAATTTTCTACTGTCGCAAATTTTAATTACGCCAGGGATTGCCTTTTCTATAGTAAATTATTCAAAAAATAATTTTATACTGTCGCAAATTTTAATTACGCCTGGGATTGCCTTTTCTATAGTAAATTATTCAAAAAATAATTTTTTACTGTCGCAAATTTTAATTACGCCAGGGATTGCCTTTTCTATAGTAAATTATTCAAAAAATAATTTTCAACTGTCGCAAATTTCAAATCCGCCAGGGATTGCCTTTTCTATAGTAAATTATTCAAAAAATAATTTTTTACTATCGCAAGTTTTAATTGCGACACGGATTGCCTTTTCTACAGTAAATTTTTCAAAATATTAATTTTATACTGTCGCAAATTTTAATTACGCCAGGGATTGCCTTTTCTATAGTAAATTATTCAAAAAATAATTTTATACTGTCGCAAATTTTAATTGCGCCAGGGATTACCTTTTCTATAGTAAATTATTCAAAAAATAATTTTCAACTGTCGCAAATTTTAATTACGCCAGGGATTGCCTTTTCTATAGTAAATTATTCAAAAAATAATTTTCAACTGTCGCAAATTTTAATTACGCCAGGGATTGCCTTTTCTATAGTAAATTATTCAAAAAATAATTTTCAACTGTCGCAAATTTTAATTACGCCAGGTATTGACTTTTCTATAGTAAATTATTCAAAAAATAATTTTTTACTGTCGCAAATTTCAAATCCGCCAGGGATTGCCTTTTCTATAGTAAATTATTCAAAAAATAATTTTTTACTGTCGCAAATTTTAATTACGCCAGGGATTGCCTTTTCTATAGTAAATTATTCAAAAAATAATTTTCTACTGTCGCAAATTTCAAATCCGCCAGGGATTGCCTTTTCTATAGTAAACTTTTCAAAAAATAATTTTTTACTGTCGCAAATTTTAATTACGCCAGGGATTGCCTTTTCTATAGTAAATTATTCAAAAAATAATTTTATACTGTCGCAAATTTTAATTGCGCCAGGGATTGCCTTTTCTATAGAAAATTATTCAAAAAATAATTTTTTACTGTCGCAAATTTTAATTACGCCAGGGATTGCCTTTTCTATAGTAAATTATTCAAAAAATAATTTTATATTGTCGGAAATTTTAATTACGCCAGGGATTGCCTTTTCTATAGTAAACTTTTCAAAAAATAATTTTCTACTGTCGCAAATTTTAATTGCGCCAGGGATTGCCGTTTCTATAGTAAATTATTCAAAAAATAATTTTATACTGTCGCAAATTTTAAATATCCCAGGGATTGCCTTTTCTATAGTAAATTATTCAAAAAATAATTTTATACTGTCGCAAATTTTAATTACGCCAGGGATTGCCTTTTCTATAGTAAATTATTCAAAAAATAATTTTCTACTGTCGCAAATTTCAAATCCGCCAGGGATTGCCTTTTCTATAGTAAATTATTCAAAAAATATTTTTCTAATGTCGCAAATTTCAAATCCGCCAGGGATTGCCTTTTCTATAGTAAATTATTCAAAAAATAATTTTCAACTGTCGCAAATTTTAATTGCGCCAGGTATTGCCTTTTCTATAGTAAATTATTAAAAAATAATTTTTTACTGTCGCAAATTTTTATTACGCCAGGGATTGCCTTTTCTATAGTAAATTATGCAAAAAATAATTTTCTACTGTCGCAAATTTCAAATCCGCCAGGGATTACCTTTTCTATAGTAAATTATTCAAAAAATAATTTTTTACTGTCGCAAATTTTAATTGCGCCAGGGATTGCCTTTTCTATAGTAAATTATTCAAAAAATAATTTTCAACTGTCGCAAATTTTAATTACGCCAGGGATTGCATTTTCTATAGTAAATTATTCAAAAAATAATTTTCTACCGTCGCAAATTTTAATTACGCCAGGGATTGCCTTTTCTATAGTAAATTTTGCAAAAAAATAATTTTTTACTGTCGCAAATTTTAAATATCCCAGGGATTGCCTTTTCTATAGTAAATTATTCAAAAAATAATTTTCTACTGTCGCAAATTGTAATTACGCCAGGGATTGCCTTTTCTATAGTAAATTATTCAAAAAATAATTTTTTACTGTCGCAAATTTTAATTGCGCCAGGGATTGCCTTTTCTATAGTAAATTATTCAAAAAATAATTTTTTACTGTCGCAAATTTTAATTACGCCAGGGATTGCCTTTTCTATAGTAAATTATTCAAAAAATAATTTTCAACTGTCGCAAATTTCAAATCCGCCAGGGATTGCCTTTTCTATAGTAAATTATTCAAAAAATAATTTTTTACTATCGCAAGTTTTAATTGCGCCACGGATTGCTTTTTCTACAGTAAATTTTTCAAAATATTAATTTTATACTGTCGCAAATTTTAATTATGCCAGGGATTGCCATTTCTATAGTAAATTATTCAAAAAATAATTTTATACTGTCGCAAATTTTAATTGCGCCAGGGACTGCCTTTTCTCTAGTAAATTATTCAAAAAATAATTTTCAACTGTCGCAAATTTTAATTACGCCAGGGATTGCCTTTTCTATAGTAAATTATTCAAAAAATAATTTTCAACTGTCGCAAATTTTAATTACGCCAGGGATTTCCTTTTCTATAGTAAATTATTCAAAAAATAATTTTCAACTGTCGCAAATTTTAATTACGCCAGGGATTGCCTTTTCTATAGTAAATTATTCAAAAAATAATTTTTTACTGTCGCAAATTTCAAATCCGCCAGGCATTGCCTTTTCTATAGTAAATTATTCAAAAAATAATTTTTTACTGTCGCAAATTTTAATTACGCCAGGGATTGCCTTTTCTATAGTAAATTATTCAAAAAATAATTTTATACTGTCGGAAATTTTAATTACGCCAGGGATTGCCTTTTCTATAGTAAACTTTTCAAAAAATAATTTTCTACTGTCGCAAATTTTAATTGCGCCAGGGATTGCCTTTTCTATAGTAAATTATTCAAAAAATAATTTTATACTGTCGCAAATTTTAAATATCCCAGGGATTGCCTTTTCTATAGTAAATTATTCAAAAAATAATTTTCTACTGTCGCAAATTTCAAATCCGCCAGGGATTGCCTTTTCCATAGTAAATTATTCAAAAAATAATTTTCAACTGTCGCAAATTTTAATTGCGCCAGGGATTGCCTTTTCTATAGTAAATTTCTCAAAAAATAATTTTTTACTGTCGCAAATTTTAATTACGCCAGGGATTGCCTTATCTATAGTAAATTATTCAAAAAATAATTTTCTACTGTCGCAAATTTCAAATCCGCCAGGGATTGCCTTTTCTATAGTAAATTATTCAAAAAATAATTTTTTACTGTCGCAAATTTTAATTGCGCCAGGGATTGCCTTTTCTATAGTAAATTATTCAAAAAATAATTTTCAACTGTCGCAAATTTTAATTACGCCAGGGATTGCCTTTTCTATAGTAAATTATTCAAAAAATAATTTTCTACTGTCGCAAATTGTAATTACGCCAGGGATTGCCTTTTCTATAGTAAATTATTCAAAAAATAATTTTTTACTGTCGCAAATTTTAATTGCGCCAGGGATTGCCTTTTCTATAGTAAATTATTCAAAAAATAATTTTTTACTGTCGCAAATTTTAATTACGCCAGGGATTGCCTTTTCTATAGTAAATTATTCAAAAAATAATTTTCAACTGTCGCAAATTTCAAATCCGCCAGGGATTGCCTTTTCTATAGTAAATTATTCAAAAAATAATTTTTTACTATCGCAAGTTTTAATTGCGCCACGGATTGCCTTTTCTACAGTAAATTTTTCAAAATATTAATTTTATACTGTCGCAAATTTTAATTATGCCAGGGATTGCCATTTCTATAGTAAATTATTCAAAAAATAATTTTATACTGTCGCAAATTTTAATTGCGCCAGGGACTGCCTTTTCTCTAGTAAATTATTCAAAAAATAATTTTCAACTGTCGCAAATTTTAATTACGCCAGGGATTGCCTTTTCTATAGTAAATTATTCAAAAAATAATTTTCAACTGTCGCAAATTTTAATTACGCCAGGGATTTCCTTTTCTATAGTAAATTTTTCAAAATATTAATTTTATACTGTCGCAAATTTTAATTATGCCAGGGATTGCCTTTTCTATAGTAAATTATTCAAAAAATAATTTTATACTGTCGCAAATTTTAATTGCGCCAGGGATTGCCTTTTCTATAGTAAATTATTCAAAAAATATTTTTTTACTGTCGCAAATTTTAATTACGCCAGGGATTGCCTTTTCTATAGTAAATTATTCAAAAAATAATTTTATACTGTCGGAAATTTTAATTACGCCAGGAATTGCCTTTTCTATAGTAAACTTTTCAAAAAATAATTTTCTACTGTCGCAAATTTTAATTGCGCCAGGGATTGCCTTTTCTATAGTAAATTATTCAAAAAATAATTTTATACTGTCGCAAATTTTAAATATCCCAGGGATTGCCTTTTCTATAGTAAATTATTCAAAAAATAATTTTATACTGTCGCAAATTTTAATTACGCCAGGGATTGCCTTTTCTATAGTAAATTATTCAAAAAATAATTTTCTACTGTCGCAAATTTCAAATCCGCCAGGGATTGCCTTTTCTATAGTAAATTATTCAAAAAATAATTTTCTACTGTCGCAAATTTCAAATCCGCCAGGGATTGCCTTTTCTATAGTAAATTATTCAAAAAATAATTTTCAACTGTCGCAAATTTTAATTGCGCCAGGAATTGCCTTTTCTATAGTAAATTATTCAAAAATATTTTTTTACTGTCGCAAATTTTTAATTACTCCAGGGATTGCCTTATCTATAGTAAATTATTCAAAAAATAATTTTCTACTGTCGCAAATTTCAAATCCGCCAGGGATTGCCTTTTCTATAGTAAATTATTCAAAAAATAATTTTTTACTGTCGCAAATTTTAATTGCGCCAGGGATTGCCTTTTCTATAGTAAATTATTCAAAAAATAATTTTATACTGTCGCAAATTTTAATTACGCCAGGGATTGCCTTTTCTATAGTTAATTATTCAAAAAATAATTTTCTACTGTCGCAAATTTCAAATCCGCCAGGGATTGCCTTTTCTATAGTAAATATTCAAAAAATATTTTTCAACTGTCGCAAATTTTAATTGCGCCAGGGATTGCCTTTTCTATAGTAAATTATTCAAAAAATAATTTTTTACTGTCGGAAATTTTAATTACGCCAGGGATTGCCTATTCTATAGTAAACTTTTCAAAAAATAATTTTCTACTGTCGCAAATTTCAAATCCGCCAGGGATTGCCTTTTTTATAGTAAATTATTCAAAAAATAATTTTCTACTGTCGCAAATTCAAATCCGCCAGGGATTGCCTTTTCCATAGTAAATTATTCAAAAATAATTTTCAACTGTCGCAAATTTTAATTGCGCCAGGGATTGCCTTTTCTATAGTAAATTTCTCAAAAAATAATTTTTTACTGTCGCAAATTTTAATTACGCCAGGGATTGCCTTATCTATAGTAAATTATTCAAAAAATAATTTTCTACTGTCGCAAATTTCAAATCCGCCAGGGATTGCCTTTTCTATAGTAAATTATTCAAAAAATAATTTTTTACTGTCGCAAATTTTAATTGCGCCAGGGATTGCCTTTTCTATAGTAAATTATTCAAAAAAATAATTTTCAACTGTCGCAATTTTTATTACGCCAGGGATTGCATTTTCTATAGTAAATTATTCAAAAAATAATTTTCTATTGGCGCAAATTTTAATTACGCCAGGGATTGCCTTTTCTATAGTAAATTTTGCAAAAAAATAATTTTTTACTGTCGCAAATTTTAAATATCCCAGGGATTGCCTTTTCTATAGTAAATTATTCAAAAAATAATTTTCTACTGTCGCAAATTTTAATTACGCCAGGGATTGCCTTTTCTATAGTAAATTATTCAAAAATAATTTTATACTGTCGCAAATTTTAATTGCGCCAGGGATTGCCTTTTCTATAGTAAATTGTTCAAAAAATAATTTTCAACTGTCACAAAAATTTTTATTACACCAGGGATTGCCTTTCTATAGTAAATTATTCAAAAAATAATTTTCAACTGTCGCAAATTTTAATTACGCCAGGGATTGCCTTTTCTATAGTAAATTATTCAAAAAATAATTCTCAACTGTCGCAAATTTTAATTACGCCAGGGATTGCCTTTTCTATAGTAAATTATTCAAAAAATAATTTTTTACTGTCGCAAATTTTAATTACGCCAGGGATTGCCTTTCTATAGTAAATTATTCAAAAAATAATTTTCTACTGTCGCAAATTTCAAATCCGCCAGGGATTGCCTTTTCTATAGTAAATTATTCAAAAAATAATTTTTTACTATCGCAAATTTTAATTGCGCCAGGAATTGCCTTTTCTATAGTAAATTATTCAAAAAATAATTTTTTACTGTCGCAAATTTTAATTACGCCAGGGATTGCCTTTTCTATAGTAAATTTTGCAAAAAATAATTTTCTACTGTCGCAAATTTTAATTACGCCAGGGATTGCCTTTTCTATAGTAAAATTATTCAAAAAATAATTTTCAGCTGTCGCAAATTTTAATTGAGCCAGGGATTGCCTTTTTCTATAGTTAATTTTTCAAAAAATAATTTTTTACTGTCGCAAATTATAATTACGCCAGGGATTTCCTTTTCTATAGTAAATTATTCAAAAAATAATTTTCAACTGTCGCAAATTTTAATTGCGCCAGGGATTGCCTTTTCGATAGCAAATTATTCAAAAAATAATTTTTTACTGTCGCAAATTTCAAATCCGCCAGGGATTGCCTTTTCTATAGTAAATTATTCAAAAATAATTTTCTACTGTCGCAAATTTCAAATCCGCCAGGGATTGCCTTTTCTATAGTAAATTATTCAAAAAATAATTTTTTACTGTCGACAAATTTTAATTACGCCAGGGATTGCCTTTTCTATAGTTAACTTTTCAAAAAATAATTTTCTACTGTCGCAAATTTTAATTACGCCAGGGATTGCCTTTTCTATAGTAAATTTTGCAAAAAATAATTTTTTACTGTCACAAATTTGAAATATCCCAGGGATTGCCTTTTCTATAGTAAATTATTCAAAAAATAATTTTCTACTGTCGCAAATTTTAATTACGCCAGGGATTGCCTTTTCTATAGTAAATTATTCAAAAAATAATTTTCAACTGTCGCAAATTTTATTGCGCCAGGGACTGCCTTTTCTATAGTATATTTTTCAAAAAATAATTTTTTACTGTCGCAAATTTTAATTACGCCAGGGATTGCCTTTTCTATAGTAAATTATTCAAAAAATAATTTTCAAATGTCGCAAATTTTAATTGCGCCAGGGATTGCCATTTCTATAGTAAATTATTCAAAAAATAATTTTCTACTGTCGCAAATTTTAATTACGCCTGGGATTGCCTTTTCTATAGTAAATTATTCAAAAAATAATTTTCTACTGTCTCAAATTTTAATTACGCCAGGGATTGCCTTTTCTATAGTAAATTATTCAAAAAATAATTTTCAACTGTCGCAAATTTCAAATCCGCCAGGGATTGCCTTTTCTATAGTAAATTATTCAAAAAATAATTTTATACTGTCGCAAATTTTAATTGCGCCAGGGATTGCCTCTTCTATAGTAAATTATTCAAAAAATAATTTTCAACTGTCGCAAATTTTAATTACGCCAGGGATTGCCTTTTCTAGAGTAAATTATTCAAAAAACAATTTTCAACTGTCGCAAATTTCAAATCCGCCAGGGATTGCCTTTTCTATAGTAAATTATTCAAAAAATAATTTTTTACTGTCGCAAATTTTAATTACGCCAGGGATTGCCTTTTCTATAGTAAATTATTTAAAAAATAATTTTATACTGTCGCAAATTTTAATTACGCCAGGGATTGCCTTTTCTATAGTAAATTATTCAAAAAATAATTTTTTACTGTCGCAAATTTTAATTACGCCAGGGATTGCCTTTTCTATAGTAAATTATTCAAAAATAATTTTCAACTGTCGCAAATTTCAAATCCGCCAGGGATTGCCTTTTCTATAGTAAATTATTCAAAAAATAATTTTTTACTATCGCAAGTTTTAATTGCGACACGGATTGCCTTTTCTACAGTAAATTTTTCAAAATATTAATTTTATACTGTCGCAAATTTTAATTACGCCAGGGATTGCCTTTTCTATAGTAAATTATTCAAAAAATAATTTTATACTGTCGCAAATTTTAATTGCGCCAGGGATTGCCTTTTCTATAGTAAATTTGCAAAAAATAATTTTCTACTGTCGCAAATTTTAATTACGCCAGGGATTGCCTTTTCTATAGTAACTTATTCAAAAAATAATTTTCAACTGTCGCAAATTTTAATTGCGCCAGGGATTGCCTTTTCTATAGTAAATTTTTCAAAAAATAATTTTTTACTGTCGCAAATTTTAATTACGCCAGGGATTGCCTTTTCTATAGTAAATTATTCAAAAAATAATTTTCAACTGTCGCAAATTTTAATTGCGCCAGGGATTGCCTTTTCTATAGTAAATTATTCAAAAAATAATTTTCTACTGTCGCAAATTTTAATTACGCCAGGGATTGCCTTTTCTATAGTAAGTTATTCAAAAAATAATTTTCAACTGTCGCAAATTTTAATTGCGCCAGGGATTGCCTTTTCTATAGTAAATTATTCAAAAAATAATTTTCTACTGTCGCAAATTTTAATTACGCCAGGGATTGCCTTTTCTATAGTAAAACTTTTCAAAAAATAATTTTCAACTGTCGCAAATTTTAATTGCCCCAGGATTGCCTTTTCTATAGTAAATTATTCAAAAAATAATTTTATACTGTCGCAAATTTTAATTACGCCAGGGATTGCCTTTTCTATAGTAAACTTTTCAAAAAATAATTTTCTACTGTCGCAAATTTTAATTACGCCAGGGATTGCCTTTTCTATAGTAAATTTTGCAAAAAAATAATTTTTTACTGTCACAAATTTGAAATATCCCAGGGATTGCCTTTTCTATAGTAAATTATTCAAAAAATAATTTTCTACTGTCGCAAATTTTAATTACGCCAGGGATTGCCTTTTCTATAGTAAATTATTCAAAAATAATTTTCAACTGTCGCAAATTTTAATTGCGCCAGGGACTGCCTTTTCTATAGTATATTTTTCAAAAAATAATTTTTTACTGTCGCAAATTTTAATTACGCCAGGGATTGCCTTTTCTATAGTAAATTATTCAAAAAATAATTTTCAAATGTCGCAAATTTTAATTGCGCCAGGGATTGCCATTTCTATAGTAAATTATTCAAAAAATAATTTTCTACTGTCGCAAATTTTAATTACGCCTGGGATTGCCTTTTCTATAGTAAATTATTCAAAAAATAATTTTCTACTGTCTCAAATTTTAATTACGCCAGGGATTGCCTTTTCTATAGTAAATTATTCAAAAAATAATTTTCAACTGTCGCAAATTTCAAATCCGCCAGGGATTGCCCTTTTCTATAGTAAATTATTCAAAAAATAATTTATACTGTCGCAAATTTTAATTGCGCCAGGGATTGCCTCTTCTATAGTAAATTATTCAAAAAATAATTTTCAACTGTCGCAAATTTTAATTACGCCAGGGATTGCCTTTTCTATAGTAAATCAAAAAACAATTTTCAACTGTCGCAAATTTCAAATCCGCCAGGGATTGCCTTTTCTATAGTAAATTATTCAAAAAATAATTTTTTACTGTCGCAAATTTTAATTACGCCAGGGATTGCCTTTTCTATAGTAAATTATTCAAAAAATAATTTTATACTGTCGCAAATTTTAATTGCGCCAGGGATTGCCTTTTCTATAGTAAATTATTCAAAAAATAATTTTCAACTGTCGCAAATTTTAATTGCGCCAGGGCTTGCCTTTTCTATAGTAAATTATTCAAAAAATAATTTTTTACTGTGGCAAATTTTAAATATCCCAGGGATTGTCTTTTCTATAGTAAATTATTCAAAAAATAATTTTCTACTGTCGCAAATTTTAATTACGCCAGGGATTGCCTTTTCTATAGTAAATTATTCAAAAAATAATTTTTTACTGTCGCAAATTTTAATTGCGCCAGGGATTGCCTTTTCTATAGTAAATTATTCAAAAAATAATTTTCAACTGTCGCAAATTTTAGTTACGCCAGGGATTGCATTTTCTATAGTAAATTATTCAAAAAATAATTTTCTATCGGCGCAAATTTTAATTACGCCAGGGATTGCCTTTTCTATAGTAAATTTTGCAAAAAAATAATTTTTTACTGTCGCAAATTTTAAATATCCCAGGGATTGCCTTTTCTATAGTAAATTATTCAAAAAATAATTTTCTACTGTCGCAAATTTTAATTACGCCAGGGATTGCCTTTTCTATAGTAAATTATTCAAAAAATAATTTTACACTGTCGCAAATTTTAATTGCGCCAGGGATTGCCTTTTCTATAGTAAATTGTTCAAAAAATAATTTTCAACTGTCACAAATTTTTATTACACCAGGGATTGCCTTTTCTATAGTAAATTATTCAAAAAATAATTTTCAACTGTCGCAAATTTTAATTACGCCAGGGATTGCCTTTTCTATAGTAAATTATTCAAAAAATAATTCTCAACTGTCGCAAATTTTAATTACGCCAGGGATTGCCTTTTCTATAGTAAATTATTCAAAAAATAATTTTTTACTGTCGCAAATTTTAATTACGCCAGGGATTGCCTTTTCTATAGTAAATTATTCAAAAAATAATTTTCTACTGTCGCAAATTTCAAATCCGCCAGGGATTGCCTTTTCTATAGTAAATTATTCAAAAAATAATTTTTTACTATCGCAAATTTTAATTGCGGCAGGGATTGCCTTTTCTATAGTAAATTATTCAAAAAATAATTTTTTACTGTCGCAAATTTTAATTACGCCAGGGATTGCATTTTCTATAGTAAATTTTGCAAAAAATAATTTTCTACTGTCGCAAATTTTAATTACGCCAGGGATTGCCTTTTCTATAGTAAATTATTCAAAAAATAATTTTCAGCTGTCGCAAATTTTAATTGCGCCAGGGATTGCCTTTTCTATAGTTAATTTTTCAAAAAATAATTTTTTACTGTCGCAAATTATAATTACGCCAGGGATTTCCTTTTCTATAGTAAATTATTCAAAAAATAATTTTCAACTGTCGCAAATTTTAATTGCGCCAGGGATTGCCTTTTCGATAGCAAATTATTCAAAAAATAATTTTTTACTGTCGCAAATTTCAAATCCGCCAGGGATTGCCTTTTCTATAGTAAATTATTCAAAAAATAATTTTCTACTGTCGCAAATTTCAAATCCGCCAGGGATTGCCTTTTCTATAGTAAATTATTCAAAAAATAATTTTTTACTGTCGCAAATTTTAATTACGCCAGGGATTGCCTTTTCTATAGTAAACTTTTCAAAAAATAATTTTCTACTGTCGCAAATTTTAATTACGCCAGGGATTGCCTTTTCTATAGTAAATTTTGCAAAAAAATAATTTTTTACTGTCACAAATTTGAAATATCCCAGGGATTGCCTTTTCTATAGTAAATTATTCAAAAAATAATTTTCTACTGTCGCAAATTTTAATTACGCCAGGGATTGCCTTTTCTATAGTAAATTATTCAAAAAATAATTTTCAACTGTCGCAAATTTTAATTGCGCCAGGGACTGCCTTTTCTATAGTATATTTTTCAAAAAATAATTTTTTACTGTCGCAAATTTTAATTACGCAGGGATTGCCTTTTCTATAGTAAATTATTCAAAAAATAATTTTCAAATGTCGCAAATTTTAATTGCGCCAGGGATTGCCATTTCTATAGTAAATTATTCAAAAAATAATTTTCTACTGTCGCAAATTTTAATTACGCCTGGGATTGCCTTTTCTATAGTAAATTATTCAAAAAATAATTTTCTACTGTCTCAAATTTTAATTACGCCAGGGATTGCCTTTTCTATAGTAAATTATTCAAAAAATAATTTTCAACTGTCGCAAATTTCAAATCCGCCAGGGATTGCCTTTTCTATAGTAAATTAATCAAAAAATAATTTTATACTGTCGCAAATTTTAATTGCGCCAGGGATTGCCTCTTCTATAGTAAATTATTCAAAAAATAATTTTCAACTGTCGCAAATTTTAATTACGCCAGGGATTGCCTTTTCTAGAGTAAATTATTCAAAAACAATTTTCAACTGTCGCAAATTTCAAATCCGCCAGGGATTGCCTTTTCTATAGTAAATTATTCAAAAAATAATTTTTTACTGTCGCAAATTTTAATTACGCCAGGGATTGCCTTTTCTATAGTAAATTATTTAAAAAATAATTTTATACTGTCGCAAATTTTAATTACGCCAGGGATTGCCTTTTCTATAGTAAATTATTCAAAAAATAATTTTTTACTGTCGCAAATTTTAATTACGCCAGGGATTGCCTTTTCTATAGTAAATTATTCAAAAAATAATTTTCAACTGTCGCAAATTTCAAATCCGCCAGGGATTGCCTTTTCTATAGTAAATTATTCAAAAAATAATTTTTTACTATCGCAAGTTTTAATTGCGCCACGGATTGCCTTTTCTACAGTAAATTTTTCAAAATATTAATTTTATACTGTCGCAAATTTTAATTACGCCAGGGATTGCCTTTTCTATAGTAAATTATTCAAAAAATAATTTTATACTGTCGCAAATTTTAATTGCGCCAGGGATTGCCTTTTCTATAGTAAATTTTGCAAAAAATAATTTTCTACTGTCGCAAATTTTAATTACGCCAGGGATTGCCTTTTCTATAGTAACTTATTCAAAAAATAATTTTCAACTGTCGCAAATTTTAATTGCGCCAGGGATTGCCTTTTCTATAGTAAATTTTTCAAAAAATAATTTTTTACTGTCGCAAATTTTAATTACGCCAGGGATTGCCTTTTCTATAGTAAATTATTCAAAAAATAATTTTCAACTGTCGCAAATTTTAATTGCGCCAGGGATTGCCTTTTCTATAGTAAATTTTTCAAAAAATAATTTTTTACTGTCGCAAATTTTAATTACGCCAGGGATTGCCTTTTCTATAGTAAATTATTCAAAAAATAATTTTCAACTGTCGCAAATTTTAATTGCGCCAGGGATTGCCTTTTCTATAGTAAATTATTCAAAAAATAATTTTCTACTGTCGCAAATTTTAATTACGCCAGGGATTGCCTTTTCTATAGTAAGTTATTCAAAAAATAATTTTCAACTGTCGCAAATTTTAATTGCGCCAGGGATTGCCTTTTCTATAGTAAATTATTCAAAAAATAATTTTCTACTGTCGCAAATTTTAATTACGCCAGGGATTGCCTTTTCTATAGTAAACTTTTCAAAAAATAATTTTCAACTGTCGCAAATTTTAATTGCCCCAGGGATTGCCTTTTCTATAGTAAATTATTCAAAAAATAATTTTATACTGTCGCAAATTTTAATTACGCCAGGGATTGCCTTTTCTATAGTAAACTTTTCAAAAAATAATTTTCTACTGTCGCAAATTTTAATTACGCCAGGGATTGCCTTTTCTATAGTAAATTTTGCAAAAAAATAATTTTTTACTGTCACAAATTTGAAATATCCCAGGGATTGCCTTTTCTATAGTAAATTATTCAAAAAATAATTTTCTACTGTCGCAAATTTTAATTACGCCAGGGATTGCCTCTTCTATAGTAAATTATTCAAAAAATAATTTTCAACTGTCGCAAATTTTAATTGCGCCAGGGACTGCCTTTTCTATAGTATATTTTTCAAAAAATAATTTTTTACTGTCGCAAATTTTAATTACGCCAGGGATTGCCTTTTCTATAGTAAATTATTCAAAAAATAATTTTCAAATGTCGCAAATTTTAATTGCGCCAGGGATTGCCATTTCTATAGTAAATTATTCAAAAAATAATTTTCTACTGTCGCAAATTTTAATTACGCCTGGGATTGCCTTTTCTATAGTAAATTATTCAAAAAATAATTTTCTACTGTCTCAAATTTTAATTACGCCAGGGATTGCCTTTTCTATAGTAAATTATTCAAAAAATAATTTTCAACTGTCGCAAATTTCAAATCCGCCAGGGATTGCCTTTTCTATAGTAAATTATTCAAAAAATAATTTTATACTGTCGCAAATTTTAATTGCGCCAGGGATTGCCTCTTCTATAGTAAATTATTCAAAAAATAATTTTCAACTGTCGCAAATTTTAATTACGCCAGGGATTGCCTTTTCTATAGTAAATTATTCAAAAAACAATTTTCAACTGTCGCAAATTTCAAATCCGCCAGGGATTGCCTTTTCTATAGTAAATTATTCAAAAAATAATTTTTTACTGTCGCAAATTTTAATTACGCCAGGGATTGCCTTTTCTATAGTAAATTATTCAAAAAATAATTTTATACTGTCGCAAATTTTAATTGCGCCAGGGATTGCCTTTTCTATAGTAAATTATTCAAAAAATAATTTTCAACTGTCGCAAATTTTAATTGCGCCAGGGATTGCCTTTTCTATAGTAAATTATTCAAAAAATAATTTTTTACTGTGGCAAATTTTAAATATCCCAGGGATTGTCTTTTCTATAGTAAATTATTCAAAAAATAATTTTCTACTGTCGCAAATTTTAATTACGCCAGGGATTGCCTTTTCTATAGTAAATTATTCAAAAAATAATTTTTTACTGTCGCAAATTTTAATTGCGCCAGGGATTGCCTTTTCTATAGTAAATTATTCAAAAAATAATTTTCAACTGTCGCAAATTTTAGTTACGCCAGGGATTGCATTTTCTATAGTAAATTATTCAAAAAATAATTTTCTATTGGCGCAAATTTTAATTACGCCAGGGATTGCCTTTTCTATAGTAAATTTTGCAAAAAAATAATTTTTTACTGTCGCAAATTTTAAATATCCCAGGGATTGCCTTTTCTATAGTAAATTATTCAAAAAATAATTTTCTACTGTCGCAAATTTTAATTACGCCAGGGATTGCCTTTTCTATAGTAAATTATTCAAAAAATAATTTTACACTGTCGCAAATTTTAATTGCGCCAGGGATTGCCTTTTCTATAGTAAATTGTTCAAAAAATAATTTTCAACTGTCACAAATTTTTATTACACCAGGGATTGCCTTTTCTATAGTAAATTATTCAAAAAATAATTTTCAACTGTCGCAAATTTTAATTACGCCAGGGATTGCCTTTTCTATAGTAAATTATTCAAAAAATAATTCTCAACTGTCGCAAATTTTAATTACGCCAGGGATTGCCTTTTCTATAGTAAATTATTCAAAAAATAATTTTTTACTGTCGCAAATTTTAATTACGCCAGGGATTGCCTTTTCTATAGTAAATTATTAAAAAAATAATTTTCTACTGTCGCAAATTTCAAATCCGCCAGGGATTGCCTTTTCTATAGTAAATTATTCAAAAAATAATTTTTTACTATCGCAAATTTTAATTGCGCCAGGGATTGCCTTTTCTATAGTAAATTATTCAAAAAATAATTTTTTACTGTCGCAAATTTTAATTACGCCAGGGATTGCATTTTCTATAGTAAATTTTGCAAAAAATAATTTTCTACTGTCGCAAATTTTAATTACGCCAGGGATTGCCTTTTCTATAGTAAATTATTCAAAAAATAATTTTCAGCTGTCGCAAATTTTAATTGCGCCAGGGATTGCCTTTTCTATAGTTAATTTTTCAAAAAATAATTTTTTACTGTCGCAAATTATAATTACGCCAGGGATTTCCTTTTCTATAGTAAATTATTCAAAAAATAATTTTCAACTGTCGCAAATTTTAATTGCGCCAGGGATTGCCTTTTCGATAGCAAATTATTCATAAAATAATTTTTTACTGTCGCAAATTTCAAATCCGCCAGGGATTGCCTTTTCTATAGTAAATTATTCAAAAAATAATTTTCTACTGTCGCAAATTTCAAATCCGCCAGGGATTGCCTTTTCTATAGTAAATTATTCAAAAAATAATTTTTTACTGTCGCAAATTTTAATTACGCCAGGGATTGCCTTTTCTATAGTAAACTTTTCAAAAAATAATTTTCTACTGTCGCAAATTTTAATTACGCCAGGGATTGCCTTTTCTATAGTAAATTTTGCAAAAAAATAATTTTTTACTGTCACAAATTTGAAATATCCCAGGGATTGCCTTTTCTATAGTAAATTATTCAAAAAATAATTTTCTACTGTCGCAAATTTTAATTACGCCAGGGATTGCCTTTTCTATAGTAAATTATTCAAAAAATAATTTTCAACTGTCACAAATTTTAATTGCGCCAGGGACTGCCTTTTCTATAGTATATTTTTCAAAAAATAATTTTTTACTGTCGCAAATTTTAATTACGCCAGGGATTGCCTTTTCTATAGTAAATTATTCAAAAAATAATTTTCAAATGTCGCAAATTTTAATTGCGCCAGGGATTGCCATTTCTATAGTAAATTATTCAAAAAATAATTTTCTACTGTCGCAAATTTTAATTACGCCTGGGATTGCCTTTTCTATAGTAAATTATTCAAAAAATAATTTTCTACTGTCTCAAATTTTAATTACGCCAGGGATTGCCTTTTCTATAGTAAATTATTCAAAAAATAATTTTCAACTGTCGCAAATTTCAAATCCGCCAGGGATTGCCTTTTCTATAGTAAATTATTCAAAAAATAATTTTATACTGTCGCAAATTTTAATTGCGCCAGGGATTGCCTCTTCTATAGTAAATTATTCAAAAAATAATTTTCAACTGTCGCAAATTTTAATTACGCCAGGGATTGCCTTTTCTAGAGTAAATTATTCAAAAAACAATTTTCAACTGTCGCAAATTTCAAATCCGCCAGGGATTGCCTTTTCTATAGTAAATTATTCAAAAAATAATTTTTTACTGTCGCAAATTTTAATTACGCCAGGGATTGCCTTTTCTATAGTAAATTATTTAAAAAATAATTTTATACTGTCGCAAATTTTAATTACGCCAGGGATTGCCTTTTCTATAGTAAATTATTCAAAAAATAATTTTTTACTGTCGCAAATTTTAATTACGCCAGGGATTGCCTTTTCTATAGTAAATTATTCAAAAAATAATTTTCAACTGTCGCAAATTTCAAATCCGCCAGGGATTGCCTTTTCTATAGTAAATTATTCAAAAAATAATTTTTTACTATCGCAAGTTTTAATTGCGCCACGGATTGCCTTTTCTACAGTAAATTTTTCAAAATATTAATTTTATACTGTCGCAAATTTTAATTACGCCAGGGATTGCCTTTTCTATAGTAAATTATTCAAAAAATAATTTTATACTGTCGCAAATTTTAATTGCGCCAGGGATTGCCTTTTCTATAGTAAATTTTGCAAAAAATAATTTTCTACTGTCGCAAATTTTAATTACGCCAGGATTGCCTTTTCTATAGTAACTTATTCAAAAAATAATTTTCAACTGTCGCAAATTTTAATTGCGCCAGGGATTGCCTTTTCTATAGTAAATTTTTCAAAAAATAATTTTTTACTGTCGCAAATTTTAATTACGCCAGGGATTGCCTTTTCTATAGTAAATTATTCAAAAAATAATTTTCAACTGTCGCAAATTTTAATTGCGCCAGGGATTGCCTTTTCTATAGTAAATTATTCAAAAAATAATTTTCTACTGTCGCAAATTTTAATTACGCCAGGGATTGCCTTTTCTATAGTAAGTTATTCAAAAAATAATTTTCAACTGTCGCAAATTTTAATTGCGCCAGGGATTGCCTTTTCTATAGTAAATTATTCAAAAAATAATTTTCTACTGTCGCAAATTTTAATTACGCCAGGGATTGCCTTTTCTATAGTAAACTTTTCAAAAAATAATTTTCAACTGTCGGAAATTTTAATTGCCCCATGGGATTGCCTTTTCTATAGTAAATTATTCAAAAAATAATTTTATACTGTCGCAAATTTTAATTACGCCAGGGATTGCCTTTTCTATAGTAAACTTTTCAAAAAATAATTTTCTACTGTCGCAAATTTTAATTACGCCAGGGATTGCCTTTTCTATAGTAAATTTTGCAAAAAAATAATTTTTTACTGTCACAAATTTGAAATATCCCAGGGATTGCCTTTTCTATAGTAAATTATTCAAAAAATAATTTTCTACTGTCGCAAATTTTAATTACGCCAGGGATTGCCTTTTCTATAGTAAATTATTCAAAAAATAATTTTCAACTGTCGCAAATTTTAATTGCGCCAGGGACTGCCTTTTCTATAGTATATTTTTCAAAAAATAATTTTTTACTGTCGCAAATTTTAATTACGCCAGGGATTGCCTTTTCTATAGTAAATTATTCAAAAAATAATTTTCAAATGTCGCAAATTTTAATTGCGCCAGGGATTGCCATTTCTATAGTAAATTATTCAAAAAATAATTTTCTACTGTCGCAAATTTTAATTACGCCTGGGATTGCCTTTTCTATAGTAAATTATTCAAAAAATAATTTTCTACTGTCTCAAATTTTAATTACGCCAGGGATTGCCTTTTCTATAGTAAATTATTCAAAAAATAATTTTCAACTGTCGCAAATTTCAAATCCGCCAGGGATTGCCTTTTCTATAGTAAATTATTCAAAAAATAATTTTATACTGTCGCAAATTTTAATTGCGCCAGGGATTGCCTCTTCTATAGTAAATTATTCAAAAAATAATTTTCAACTGTCGCAAATTTTAATTACGCCAGGGATTGCCTTTTCTATAGTAAATTATTCAAAAAACAATTTTCAACTGTCGCAAATTTCAAATCCGCCAGGGATTGCCTTTTCTATAGTAAATTATTCAAAAAATAATTTTTTACTGTCGCAAATTTTAATTACGCCAGGGATTGCCTTTTCTATAGTAAATTATTCAAAAAATAATTTTATACTGTCGCAAATTTTAATTGCGCCAGGGATTGCCTTTTCTATAGTAAATTATTCAAAAAATAATTTTCAACTGTCGCAAATTTTAATTGCGCCAGGGATTGCCTTTTCTATAGTAAATTATTCAAAAAATAATTTTTTACTGTGGCAAATTTTAAATATCCCAGGGATTGTCTTTTCTATAGTAAATTATTCAAAAAATAATTTTCTACTGTCGCAAATTTTAATTACGCCAGGGATTGCCTTTTCTATAGTAAATTATTCAAAAAATAATTTTTTACTGTCGCAAATTTTAATTACGCCAGGGATTGCCTTTTCTATAGTAAATTATTCAAAAAATAATTTTCTGCTGTCGCAAATTTCAAATCCGCCAGGGATTGCCTTTTCTATAGTAAATTATTCAAAAAAAAATTTGTAACTGTCGCAAATTTTAATTGCGCCAGGGATTGCCTTTTCTATAGTAAATTATTCAAAAAATAATTTTTTACTGTCGCAAATTTTAATTACGCCAGGGATTGCCTTTTCTATAGTAAATTTTTCAAAATATTAATTTTATACTGTCGCAAATTTTAAATACGCCAGGGATTGCCTTTTCTATAGTAAATTATTCAAAAAATAATTTTATACTGTCGCAAATTTTAATTACGCCAGGGATTGCCTTTTCTATAGTAAATTATTCAAAAAATAATTTTATACTGTCGCAAATTTTAATTACGCCAGGGATTGCCTTTTCTATAGTAAATTATTCAAAAAATAATTTTTTACTGTCGCAAATTTTAAGTGCGCCAGGGATTGCCTTTTCTATAGTAAATTATTCAAAAAATAATTTTTAACTGTCTCAAATTTTAATTGCGCCAGGGATTGCCTTTTCTTTAGTAAATTATTCAAAAAATAATTTTCAACTGTCGCAAATTTTAATTACGCCAGGGATTGCTTTTTCTATAGTAAATTATTCAAAAAATAATTTTTTACTGTCGCAAATTTTAATTACGCCAGGGATTGCCTTTTCTATAGTAAATTATTCAAAAAATAATTTTCAACTGTCGCGAATTTCAAATCCGCCAGGGATTGCCTTTTCTATAGTAAATTTTGCAAAAAATAATTTTCTACTGTCGCAAATTTTAATTACGCCAGGGATTGCCTATTCTATAGTAAATTATTCAAAAAATAATTTTCAACTGTCGCAAATTTTAATTGCGCCAGGGATTGCCTTTTATATAGTAAATTTTTCAAAAAATAATTTTTTACTGTCGCAAATTTTAAGTGCGCCAGGGATTGCCTTTTCTATAGTAAATTATTCAAAAAATAATTTTTTACTGTCGCAAATTTTAAATATCCCAGGGACTGCCTTTCCTATAGTAAATTATTCAAAAAATAATTTTCTACTGTCGCAAATTTTAATTACGCCAGGAATTGCCTTTTCTATAGTAAATTATTCAAAAAATAATTTTATACTGTCGCAAATTTTAATTGCGCCAGGGATTGCCTTTTCTATAGTAAATTATTCAAAAAATAATTTTCAACTGTCGCAAATTTTAATTACGCCAGGGATTGCCCTTTCTATAGTAAATTATTCAAAAAGTAATTTTTTACTGTCGCAAATTTTAATTACGCCAGGGATTGCCTTTTCTATAGTAAATTATTCAAAAAATAATTTTTTACTATCGCAAGTTTTAATTGCGCCAGGGATTGCCTTTTCTATAGTAAATTATTCAAAAAATAATTTTCTACTGTCGCAAATTTTAATTACGCCAGGGATTGCCTTTTCTATAGTAAATTATTCAAAAAAAATTTTCAACTGTCGCAAATTTTAATTGCGCCAGGGATTGCATTTTCTATAGTAAATTTTTCAAAAAATAATTTTTTACTGTCGCAAATTTTAATTACGCCAGGGATTGCCTTTTCTATAGTAAATTATTCAAAAAATAATTTTCTACTGTTGCAAATTTTAATTACGCCAGGGATTGCCTTTTCTTTAGTAAATTATTCAAAAAGTAATTTTATACTGTCGCAAATTTTAATTACGCCAGGGATTGCCTTTTCTATAGTAAATTATTCAAAAAATAATTTTCTACTGTTGCAAATTTTAATTACGCCAGGGATTGCCTTTTCTATAGTAAATTATTCAAAAAGTAATTTTATACTGTCGCAAATTTTAATTACGCCAGGGATTGCCTTTTCTATAGTAAATTATTCAAAAAATAATTTTCAACTGTCGCAAATTTTAATTGCGCCAGGGATTGCCTTTTCTATAGTAAATTTTTCAAAAAATAATTTTTTACTGTCGCAAATTTTAATTACGCCAGGGATTGCCTTTTCTATAGTAAATTATTCAAAAAATAATTTTTTACTGTCGCAAATTTTAATTGCGCCAGGGATTGCCTTTTCTATAGTAAATTATTCAAAAAATAATTTTCTACTGTCGCAAATTTTAATTACGCCAGGGATTGCCTTTTCTATAGTAAGTTATTCAAAAAATAATTTTCAACTGTCGCAAATTTTAATTGCGCCAGGGATTGCCTTTTCTATAGTAAATTATTCAAAAAATAATTTTCTACTGTCGCAAATTTTAATTACGCCAGGGATTGCCTTTTCTATAGTAAACTTTTCAAAAAATAATTTTCAACTGTCGCAAATTTTAATTGCCCCAGGGATTGCCTTTTCTATAGTAAATTATTCAAAAAATAATTTTATACTGTCGCAAATTTTAAATATCCCAGGGATTGCCTTTTCTATAGTAAATTATTCAAAAAATAATTTTATACTGTCGCAAATTTTAATTACGCCAGGGATTGCCTTTTCTATAGTAAATTATTCAAAAAATAATTTTCTACTGTCGCAAATTTGAAATATCCCAGGGATTGCCTTTTCTATAGTAAATTATTCAAAAAATAATTTTCTACTGTCGCAAATTTTAATTACGCCAGGGATTGCCTTTTCTATAGTAAATTATTCAAAAAATAATTTTCAACTGTCGCAAATTTTAATTGCGCCAGGGATTGCCTTTTCTATAGTATAATTTTCAAAAAATAATTTTTTACTGTCGCAAATTTTAATTACGCCAGGGATTGCCTTTTCTATAGTAAATTATTCAAAAAATAATTTTCAACTGTCGCAAATTTTAATTGCGCCAGGCAGTGCCTTTTCTATAGTAAATTATTCAAAAAATAATTTTCTACTGTCGCAAATTTTAATTACGCCAGGGATTGCCTTTTCTATAGTAAATTATTCAAAAAATAATTTTCTACTGTCGCAAATTTTAATTACGCCAGTGATTGCCTTTTCTATAGTAAATTATTCAAAAAATAATTTTCAACTGTCGCAAATTTCAAATCCGCCAGGGATTGCCTTTTCTATAGTAAATTATTCAAAAAATAATTTTATACTGTCGCAAATTTTAATTGCGCCAGGGATTGCCTTTTCTATAGTAAATTATTCAAAAAATAATTTTCAACTGTCGCAAATTTTAATTACGCCAGGGATTGCCTTTTCTATAGTAAATTATTCAAAAAACAATTTTCAACTGTCGCAAATTTCAAATCCGCCAGGGATTGCCTTTTCTATAGTAAATTATTCAAAAAATAATTTTTTACTGTCGCAAATTTTAATTACGCCAGGGATTGCCTTTTCTATAGTAAATTATTCAAAAAATAATTTTATACTGTCGCAAATTTTAATTGCGCCAGGGATTGCCTTTTCTATAGTAAATTATTCAAAAAATAATTTTCAACTGTCGCAAATTTTAATTGCGCCAGGGATTGCCTTTTCTATAGTAAATTATTCAAAAAATAATTTTTTACTGTGGCAAATTTTAAATATCCCAGGGATTGTCTTTTCTATAGTAAATTATTCAAAAAATAATTTTCTACTGTCGCAAATTTTAATTACGCCAGGGATTGCCTTTTCTATAGTAAATTATTCAAAAAATAATTTTTTACTGTCGCAAATTTTAATTACGCCAGGGATTGCCTTTTCTATAGTAAATTATTCAAAAAATAATTTTCTGCTGTTGCAAATTTCAAATCCGCCAGGGATTGCCTTTTCTATAGTAAATTATTCAAAAAAAAATTTGTAACTGTCGCAAATTTTAATTGCGCCAGGGATTGCCTTTTCTATAGTAAATTATTCAAAAAATAATTTTTTACTGTCGCAAATTTTAATTACGCCAGGGATTGCCTTTTCTATAGTAAATTTTTCAAAATATTAATTTTATACTGTCGCAAATTTTAAATACGCCAGGGATTGCCTTTTCTATAGTAAATTATTCAAAAAATAATTTTATACTGTCGCAAATTTTAATTACGCCAGGGATTGCCTTTTCTATAGTAAATTATTCAAAAAATAATTTTATACTGTCGCAAATTTTAATTACGCCAGGGATTGCCTTTTCTATAGTAAATTATTCAAAAAATAATTTTTTACTGTCGCAAATTTTAAGTGCGCCAGGGATTGCCTTTTCTATAGTAAATTATTCAAAAAATAATTTTTAACTGTCTCAAATTTTAATTGCGCCAGGGATTGCCTTTTCTTTAGTAAATTATTCAAAAAATAATTTTCAACTGTCGCAAATTTTAATTACGCCAGGGATTGCTTTTTCTATAGTAAATTATTCAAAAAATAATTTTTTACTGTCGCAAATTTTAATTACGCCAGGGATTGCCTTTTCTATAGTAAATTATTCAAAAAATAATTTTCAACTGTCGCAAATTTCAAATCCGCCAGGGATTGCCTTTTCTATAGTAAATTTTGCAAAAAATAATTTTCTACTGTCGCAAATTTTAATTACGCCAGGGATTGCCTATTCTATAGTAAATTATTCAAAAAATAATTTTCAACTGTCGCAAATTTTAATTGCGCCAGGGATTGCCTTTTATATAGTAAATTTTTCAAAAAATAATTTTTTACTGTCGCAAATTTTAAGTGCGCCAGGGATTGCCTTTTCTATAGTAAATTATTCAAAAAATAATTTTTTACTGTCGCAAATTTTAAATATCCCAGGGATTGCCTTTCCTATAGTAAATTATTCAAAAAATAATTTTCTACTGTCGCAAATTTTAATTACGCCAGGAATTGCCTTTTCTATAGTAAATTATTCAAAAAATAATTTTATACTGTCGCAAATTTTAATTGCGCCAGGGATTGCCTTTTCTATAGTAAATTATTCAAAAAATAATTTTCAACTGTCGCAAATTTTAATTACGCCAGGGATTGCCCTTTCTATAGTAAATTATTCAAAAAGTAATTTTTTACTGTCGCAAATTTTAATTACGCCAGGGATTGCCTTTTCTATAGTAAATTATTCAAAAAATAATTTTTTACTATCGCAAGTTTTAATTGCGCCAGGGATTGCCTTTTCTATAGTAAATTATTCAAAAAATAATTTTCTACTGTCGCAAATTTTAATTACGCCAGGGATTGCCTTTTCTATAGTAAATTATTCAAAAAAAATTTTCAACTGTCGCAAATTTTAATTGCGCCAGGGATTGCATTTTCTATAGTAAATTTTTCAAAAAATAATTTTTTACTGTCGCAAATTTTAATTACGCCAGGGATTGCCTTTTCTATAGTAAATTATTCAAAAAATAATTTTCTACTGTTGCAAATTTTAATTACGCCAGGGATTGCCTTTTCTTTAGTAAATTATTCAAAAAGTAATTTTATACTGTCGCAAATTTTAATTACGCCAGGGATTGCCTTTTCTATAGTAAATTATTCAAAAAATAATTTTCTACTGTTGCAAATTTTAATTACGCCAGGGATTGCCTTTTCTATAGTAAATTATTCAAAAAGTAATTTTATACTGTCGCAAATTTTAATTACGCCAGGGATTGCCTTTTCTATAGTAAATTATTCAAAAAATAATTTTCAACTGTCGCAAATTTTAATTGCGCCAGGGATTGCCTTTTCTATAGTAAATTTTTCAAAAAATAATTTTTTACTGTCGCAAATTTTAATTACGCCAGGGATTGCCTTTTCTATAGTAAATTATTCAAAAAATAATTTTTTACTGTCGCAAATTTTAATTGCGCCAGGGATTGCCTTTTCTATAGTAAATTATTCAAAAAATAATTTTCTACTGTCGCAAATTTTAATTACGCCAGGGATTGCCTTTTCTATAGTAAGTTATTCAAAAAATAATTTTCAACTGTCGCAAATTTTAATTGCGCCAGGGATTGCCTTTTCTATAGTAAATTATTCAAAAAATAATTTTCTACTGTCGCAAATTTTAATTACGCCAGGGATTGCCTTTTCTATAGTAAACTTTTCAAAAAATAATTTTCAACTGTCGCAAATTTTAATTGCCCCAGGGATTGCCTTTTCTATAGTAAATTATTCAAAAAATAATTTTATACTGTCGCAAATTTTAAATATCCCAGGGATTGCCTTTTCTATAGTAAATTATTCAAAAAATAATTTTATACTGTCGCAAATTTTAATTACGCCAGGGATTGCCTTTTCTATAGTAAATTATTCAAAAAATAATTTTCTACTGTCGCAAATTTGAAATATCCCAGGGATTGCCTTTTCTATAGTAAATTATTCAAAAAATAATTTTCTACTGTCGCAAATTTTAATTACGCCAGGGATTGCCTTTTCTATAGTAAATTATTCAAAAAATAATTTTCAACTGTCGCAAATTTTAATTGCGCCAGGGATTGCCTTTTCTATAGTATATTTTTCAAAAAATAATTTTTTACTGTCGCAAATTTTAATTACGCCAGGGATTGCCTTTTCTATAGTAAATTATTCAAAAAATAATTTTCAACTGTCGCAAATTTTAATTGCGCCAGGGATTGCCTTTTCTATAGTAAATTATTCAAAAAATAATTTTCTACTGTCGCAAATTTTAATTACGCCAGGGATTGCCTTTTCTATAGTAAATTATTCAAAAAATAATTTTCAACTGTCGCAAATTTCAAATCCGCCAGGGATTGCCTTTTCTATAGTAAATTATTCAAAAAATAATTTTATACTGTCGCAAATTTTAATTGCGCCAGGGATTGCCTTTTCTATAGTAAATTATTCAAAAAATAATTTTCAACTGTCGCAAATTTTAATTGCGCCAGGGATTGCCTTTTATATAGTAAATTTTTCAAAAATAATTTTTTACTGTCGCAAATTTTAATTACGCCAGGGATTGCCTATTCTATAGTAAATTATTCAAAAAATAATTTTCAACTGTCGCAAATTTTAATTGCGCCAGGGATTGCCTTTTATATAGTAAATTTTTCAAAAAATAATTTTTTACTGTCGCAAATTTTAAGTGCGCCAGGGATTGCCTTTTCTATAGTAAATTATTCAAAAAATAATTTTTTACTGTCGCAAATTTTAAATATCCCAGGGACTGCCTTTCCTATAGTAAATTATTCAAAAAATAATTTTCTACTGTCGCAAATTTTAATTACGCCAGGAATTGCCTTTTCTATAGTAAATTATTCAAAAAATAATTTTATACTGTCGCAAATTTTAATTGCGCCAGGGATTGCCTTTTCTATAGTAAATTATTCAAAAAATAATTTTCAACTGTCGCAAATTTTAATTACGCCAGGGATTGCCCTTTCTATAGTAAATTATTCAAAAAGTAATTTTTTACTGTCGCAAATTTTAATTACGCCAGGGATTGCCTTTTCTATAGTAAATTATTCAAAAAATAATTTTTTACTATCGCAAGTTTTAATTGCGCCAGGGATTGCCTTTTCTATAGTAAATTATTCAAAAAATAATTTTCTACTGTCGCAAATTTTAATTACGCCAGGGATTGCCTTTTCTATAGTAAATTATTCAAAAAAAATTTTCAACTGTCGCAAATTTTAATTGCGCCAGGGATTGCATTTTCTATAGTAAATTTTTCAAAAAATAATTTTTTACTGTCGCAAATTTTAATTACGCCAGGGATTGCCTTTTCTATAGTAAATTATTCAAAAAATAATTTTCTACTGTTGCAAATTTTAATTACGCCAGGGATTGCCTTTTCTTTAGTAAATTATTCAAAAAGTAATTTTATACTGTCGCAAATTTTAATTACGCCAGGGATTGCCTTTTCTATAGTAAATTATTCAAAAAATAATTTTCTACTGTTGCAAATTTTAATTACGCCAGGGATTGCCTTTTCTATAGTAAATTATTCAAAAAGTAATTTTATACTGTCGCAAATTTTAATTACGCCAGGGATTGCCTTTTCTATAGTAAATTATTCAAAAAATAATTTTCAACTGTCGCAAATTTTAATTGCGCCAGGGATTGCCTTTTCTATAGTAAATTTTTCAAAAAATAATTTTTTACTGTCGCAAATTTTAATTACGCCAGGGATTGCCTTTTCTATAGTAAATTATTCAAAAAATAATTTTTTACTGTCGCAAATTTTAATTGCGCCAGGGATTGCCTTTTCTATAGTAAATTATTCAAAAAATAATTTTCTACTGTCGCAAATTTTAATTACGCCAGGGATTGCCTTTTCTATAGTAAGTTATTCAAAAAATAATTTTCAACTGTCGCAAATTTTAATTGCGCCAGGGATTGCCTTTTCTATAGTAAATTATTCAAAAAATAATTTTCTACTGTCGCAAATTTTAATTACGCCAGGGATTGCCTTTTCTATAGTAAACTTTTCAAAAAATAATTTTCAACTGTCGCAAATTTTAATTGCCCCAGGGATTGCCTTTTCTATAGTAAATTATTCAAAAAATAATTTTATACTGTCGCAAATTTTAAATATCCCAGGGATTGCCTTTTCTATAGTAAATTATTCAAAAAATAATTTTATACTGTCGCAAATTTTAATTACGCCAGGGATTGCCTTTTCTATAGTAAATTATTCAAAAAATAATTTTCTACTGTCGCAAATTTGAAATATCCCAGGGATTGCCTTTTCTATAGTAAATTATTCAAAAAATAATTTTCTACTGTCGCAAATTTTAATTACGCCAGGGATTGCCTTTTCTATAGTAAATTATTCAAAAAATAATTTTCAACTGTCGCAAATTTTAATTGCGCCAGGGATTGCCTTTTCTATAGTATATTTTTCAAAAAATAATTTTTTACTGTCGCAAATTTTAATTACGCCAGGGATTGCCTTTTCTATAGTAAATTATTCAAAAAATAATTTTCAACTGTCGCAAATTTTAATTGCGCCAGGGAGTGCCTTTTCTATAGTAAATTATTCAAAAAATAATTTTCTACTGTCGCAAATTTTAATTACGCCAGGGATTGCCTTTTCTATAGTAAATTATTCAAAAAATAATTTTCTACTGTCGCAAATTTTAATTACGCCAGTGATTGCCTTTTCTATAGTAAATTATTCAAAAAATAATTTTCAACTGTCGCAAATTTCAAATCCGCCAGGGATTGCCTTTTCTATAGTAAATTATTCAAAAAATAATTTTATACTGTCGCAAATTTTAATTGCGCCAGGGATTGCCTTTTCTATAGTAAATTATTCAAAAAATAATTTTCAACTGTCGCAAATTTTAATTACGCCAGGGATTGCCTTTTCTATAGTAAATTATTCAAAAAACAATTTTCAACTGTCGCAAATTTCAAATCCGCCAGGGATTGCCTTTTCTATAGTAAATTATTCAAAAAATAATTTTTTACTGTCGCAAATTTTAATTACGCCAGGGATTGCCTTTTCTATAGTAAATTATTCAAAAAATAATTTTATACTTTCGCAAATTTTAATTGCGCCAGGGATTGCCTTTTCTATAGTAAATTATTCAAAAAATAATTTTCAACTGTCGCAAATTTTAATTGCGCCAGGGATTGCCTTTTCTATAGTAAATTATTCAAAAAATAATTTTTTACTGTGGCAAATTTTAAATATCCCAGGGATTGTCTTTTCTATAGTAAATTATTCAAAAAATAATTTTCTACTGTCGCAAATTTTAATTACGCCAGGGATTGCCTTTTCTATAGTAAATTATTCAAAAAATAATTTTTTACTGTCGCAAATTTTAATTACGCCAGGGATTGCCTTTTCTATAGTAAATTATTCAAAAAATAATTTTCTGCTGTTGCAAATTTCAAATCCGCCAGGGATTGCCTTTTCTATAGTAAATTATTCAAAAAAAAATTTGTAACTGTCGCAAATTTTAATTGCGCCAGGGATTGCCTTTTCTATAGTAAATTATTCAAAAAATAATTTTTTACTGTCGCAAATTTTAATTACGCCAGGGATTGCCTTTTCTATAGTAAATTTTTCAAAATATTAATTTTATACTGTCGCAAATTTTAAATACGCCAGGGATTGCCTTTTCTATAGTAAATTATTCAAAAAATAATTTTATACTGTCGCAAATTTTAATTACGCCAGGGATTGCCTTTTCTATAGTAAATTATTCAAAAAATAATTTTATACTGTCGCAAATTTTAATTACGCCAGGGATTGCCTTTTCTATAGTAAATTATTCAAAAAATAATTTTTTACTGTCGCAAATTTTAAGTGCGCCAGGGATTGCCTTTTCTATAGTAAATTATTCAAAAAATAATTTTTAACTGTCTCAAATTTTAATTGCGCCAGGGATTGCCTTTTCTTTAGTAAATTATTCAAAAAATAATTTTCAACTGTCGCAAATTTTAATTACGCCAGGGATTGCTTTTTCTATAGTAAATTATTCAAAAAATAATTTTTTACTGTCGCAAATTTTAATTACGCCAGGGATTGCCTTTTCTATAGTAAATTATTCAAAAAATAATTTTCAACTGTCGCAAATTTCAAATCCGCCAGGGATTGCCTTTTCTATAGTAAATTTTGCAAAAAATAATTTTCTACTGTCGCAAATTTTAATTACGCCAGGGATTGCCTATTCTATAGTAAATTATTCAAAAAATAATTTTCAACTGTCGCAAATTTTAATTGCGCCAGGGATTGCCTTTTATATAGTAAATTTTTCAAAAAATAATTTTTTACTGTCGCAAATTTTAAGTGCGCCAGGGATTGCCTTTTCTATAGTAAATTATTCAAAAAATAATTTTTTACTGTCGCAAATTTTAAATATCCCAGGGATTGCCTTTCCTATAGTAAATTATTCAAAAAATAATTTTCTACTGTCGCAAATTTTAATTACGCCAGGAATTGCCTTTTCTATAGTAAATTATTCAAAAAATAATTTTATACTGTCGCAAATTTTAATTGCGCCAGGGATTGCCTTTTCTATAGTAAATTATTCAAAAAATAATTTTCAACTGTCGCAAATTTTAATTACGCCAGGGATTGCCCTTTCTATAGTAAATTATTCAAAAAGTAATTTTTTACTGTCGCAAATTTTAATTACGCCAGGGATTGCCTTTTCTATAGTAAATTATTCAAAAAATAATTTTTTACTATCGCAAGTTTTAATTGCGCCAGGGATTGCCTTTTCTATAGTAAATTATTCAAAAAATAATTTTCTACTGTCGCAAATTTTAATTACGCCAGGGATTGCCTTTTCTATAGTAAATTATTCAAAAAAAATTTTCAACTGTCGCAAATTTTAATTGCGCCAGGGATTGCATTTTCTATAGTAAATTTTTCAAAAAATAATTTTTTACTGTCGCAAATTTTAATTACGCCAGGGATTGCCTTTTCTATAGTAAATTATTCAAAAAATAATTTTCTACTGTTGCAAATTTTAATTACGCCAGGGATTGCCTTTTCTTTAGTAAATTATTCAAAAAGTAATTTTATACTGTCGCAAATTTTAATTACGCCAGGGATTGCCTTTTCTATAGTAAATTATTCAAAAAATAATTTTCTACTGTTGCAAATTTTAATTACGCCAGGGATTGCCTTTTCTATAGTAAATTATTCAAAAAGTAATTTTATACTGTCGCAAATTTTAATTACGCCAGGGATTGCCTTTTCTATAGTAAATTATTCAAAAAATAATTTTCAACTGTCGCAAATTTTAATTGCGCCAGGGATTGCCTTTTCTATAGTAAATTTTTCAAAAAATAATTTTTTACTGTCGCAAATTTTAATTACGCCAGGGATTGCCTTTTCTATAGTAAATTATTCAAAAAATAATTTTTTACTGTCGCAAATTTTAATTGCGCCAGGGATTGCCTTTTCTATAGTAAATTATTCAAAAAATAATTTTCTACTGTCGCAAATTTTAATTACGCCAGGGATTGCCTTTTCTATAGTAAGTTATTCAAAAAATAATTTTCAACTGTCGCAAATTTTAATTGCGCCAGGGATTGCCTTTTCTATAGTAAATTATTCAAAAAATAATTTTCTACTGTCGCAAATTTTAATTACGCCAGGGATTGCCTTTTCTATAGTAAACTTTTCAAAAAATAATTTTCAACTGTCGCAAATTTTAATTGCCCCAGGGATTGCCTTTTCTATAGTAAATTATTCAAAAAATAATTTTATACTGTCGCAAATTTTAAATATCCCAGGGATTGCCTTTTCTATAGTAAATTATTCAAAAAATAATTTTATACTGTCGCAAATTTTAATTACGCCAGGGATTGCCTTTTCTATAGTAAATTATTCAAAAAATAATTTTCTACTGTCGCAAATTTGAAATATCCCAGGGATTGCCTTTTCTATAGTAAATTATTCAAAAAATAATTTTCTACTGTCGCAAATTTTAATTACGCCAGGGATTGCCTTTTCTATAGTAAATTATTCAAAAAATAATTTTCAACTGTCGCAAATTTTAATTGCGCCAGGGATTGCCTTTTCTATAGTATATTTTTCAAAAAATAATTTTTTACTGTCGCAAATTTTAATTACGCCAGGGATTGCCTTTTCTATAGTAAATTATTCAAAAAATAATTTTCAACTGTCGCAAATTTTAATTGCGCCAGGGATTGCCTTTTCTATAGTAAATTATTCAAAAAATAATTTTCTACTGTCGCAAATTTTAATTACGCCAGGGATTGCCTTTTCTATAGTAAATTATTCAAAAAATAATTTTCTACTGTCGCAAATTTTAATTACGCCAGTGATTGCCTTTTCTATAGTAAATTATTCAAAAAATAATTTTCAACTGTCGCAAATTTCAAATCCGCCAGGGATTGCCTTTTCTATAGTAAATTATTCAAAAAATAATTTTATACTGTCGCAAATTTTAATTGCGCCAGGGATTGCCTTTTCTATAGTAAATTATTCAAAAAATAATTTTCAACTGTCGCAAATTTTAATTACGCCAGGGATTGCCTTTTCTATAGTAAATTATTCAAAAAATAATTTTCAACTGTCGCAAATTTCAAATCCGCCAGGGATTGCCTTTTCTATAGTAAATTATTCAAAAAATAATTTTTTACTGTTGCAAATTTTAATTGCGCCAGGGATTGCCTTTTCTATAGTAAATTATTCAAAAAATAATTTTATACTGTCGCAAATTTTAATTGCGCCAGGGATTGCCTTTTCTATAGTAAATTATTCAAAAAATAATTTTCAACTGTCGCAAGTTTTAATTGCGCCAGGGATTGCCTTTTCTATAGTAAATTATTCAAAAAATAATTTTTTACTGTCGCAAATTTTAATTACGCCAGGGATTGCCTTTTCTATAGTAAATTATTCAAAAAATAATTTTCAACTGTCGCAAATTTTAATTGCGCCAGGGATTGCCTTTTCTATAGTAAATTTTGCAAAAAATAATTTTCTACTGTCGCAAATTTTAATTACGCCAGGGATTGCCTTTTCTATAGTAAATTATTCAAAAAATAATTTTCAACTGTCGCAAATTTTAATTGCGCCAGGGATTGCCTACTCTATAGTAAATTATTCAAAAAATAATTTTCTACTGTCGCAAATTTTAATTACGCCAGGGATTGCCTTTTCTATAGTAAACTTTTCAAAAAATAATTTTCAACTGTCGCAAAATTTTAATTGCGCCAGGGATTGCCTTTTCTATAGTAAATTATTCAAAAAATAATTTTCAACTGTCGCAAATTTTAATTACGCCAGGGATTGCCTTTTCTATAGTAAATTATTCAAAAAATAATTTTTTACTGTCGCAAATTTTAATTACGCCAGGGATTGCCTTTTCTATAGTAAATTATTCAAAAAATAATTTTCAACTGTCGCAAATTTTAATTGCGCCAGGGATTGCCTTTTCTATAGTAAATTTTGCAAAAAATAATTTTCTACTGTCGCAAATTTTAATTACGCCAGGGATTGCCTTTTTATAGTAAATTATTCAAAAAATAATTTTCAACTGTCGCAAATTTTAATTGCGCCAGGGATTGCCTTTTCTACAGTAAATTTTTCAAAAAATAATTTTTTACTGTCGCAAATTTTAAGTGCGCCAGGGATTGCCTTTTCTATAGTAAATTATTCAAAAAATAATTTTTTACTGTCGCAAATTTTAAATATCCCAGGGATTGCCTTTCCTATAGTAAATTATTCAAAAAATAATTTTCTACTGTCGCAAATTTTAGTTACGCCAGGAATTGCCTTTTCTATAGTAAATTATTCAAAAAATAATTTTATACTGTCGCAAATTTTAATTGCGCCAGGGATTGCCTTTTCTATAGTAAATTATTCAAAAAATAATTTTCAACTGTCGCAAATTTTAATTACGCCAGGGATTGCCCTTTCTATAGTAAATTATTCAAAAAGTAATTTTTTACTGTCGCAAATTTTAATTACGCCAGGGATTGCCTTTTCTATAGTAAATTATTCAAAAAATAATTTTCTGCTGTCGCAAATTTCAAATCCGCCAGGGATTGCCTTTTCTATAGTAAACTTTTCAAAAAATAATTTTTTACTGTCGCAAATTTTAATTACGCCAGGGATTGCCTTTTCTATAGTAAATTATTCAAAAAATAATTTTATACTGTCGCAAATTTTAATTGCGCCAGGGATTGCCTTTTCTATAGTAAATTATTCAAAAAATAATTTTTTACTGTCGCAAATTTTAATTACGCCAGGGATTGCCTTTTCTATAGTAAATTATTCAAAAAATAATTTTATACTGTCGCAAATTTTAATTACGCCAGGGATTGCCTTTTCTATAGTAAATTATTCAAAAAATAATTTTCTACTGTCGCAAATTTTAATTACGCCAGGGATTGCCTTTTCTATAGTAAATTATTCAAAAAATAATTTTTTACTGTCGCAAATTTTAATTACGCCAAGGATTGCCTTTTCTATAGTAAACTTTTCAAAAATAATTTTCTACTGTCGCAAATTTTAATTACGCCAGGGATTGCCTTTTCTATAGTAAATTTTGCAAAAAAATAATTTTTTACTGTCGCAAATTTGAAATATCCCAGGGATTGCCTTTTCTATAGTAAATTATTCAAAAAATAATTTTCTACTGTCGCAAATTTTAATTACGCCAGGGATTGCCTTTTCTATAGTAAATTATTCAAAAAATAATTTTCAACTGTCGCAAATTTTAATTGCGCCAGGGATTGCCTTTTCTATAGTATATTTTTCAAAAAATAATTTTTTACTGTCGCAAATTTTAATTACGCCAGGGATTGCCTTTTCTATAGTAAATTATTCAAAAAATAATTTTCAACTGTCGCAAATTTTAATTGCGCCAGGGATTGCCTTTTCTATAGTAAATTATTCAAAAAATAATTTTCTACTGTCGCAAATTTTAATTACGCCAGGGATTGCCTTTTCTATAGTAAATTATTCAAAAAATAATTTTCTACTGTCGCAAATTTTAATTACGCCAGGGATTGCCTTTTCTATAGTAAATTATTCAAAAAATAATTTTCAACTGTCGCAAATTTCAAATCCGCCAGGGATTGCCTTTTCTATAGTAAATTTTTCAAAAAATAATTTTATACTGTCGCAAATTTTAATTGCGCCAGGGATTGCCTTTTCTATAGTAAATTATTCAAAAAATAATTTTCAACTGTCGCAAATTTTAATTACGCCAGGGATTGCCTTTTCTATAGTAAATTATTCAAAAAATAATTTTCAACTGTCGCAAATTTCAAATCCGCCAGGGATTGCCTTTTCTATAGTAAATTATTCAAAAAATAATTTTCAACTGTCGCAAATTTTAATTGCGCCAGGGATTGCCTTTTCTATAGTAAATTATTTAAAAAATAATTTTTTACTGTCGCAAATTTTAATTACGCCAGGGATTGCCTTTTCTATAGTAAATTATTCAAAAAATAATTTTCTACTGTCGCAAATTTCAAATCCGCCAGGGATTGCCTTTTCTATAGTAAATTATTCAAAAAATAATTTTTTATTGTCGCAAATTGTAATTGCGCCAGGGATTGCCTTTTCTATAGTAAATTATTCAAAAAATAATTTTTTACTGTCGCAAATTTTAATTACGCCAGGGATTGCCTTTTCTATAGTAAATTTTGCAAAAAATAATTTTCTACTGTCGCAAATTTTAATTACGCCAGGGATTGCCTTTTCTATAGTAAATTATTCAAAAAATAATTTTCAGCTCTCGCAAATTTTAATTGCGCCAGGGATTGCCTTTTCTATAGTAAATTTTTCAAAAAATAATTTTTTACTGTCGCAAATTATAATTACGCCAGGGATTTCCTTTTCTATAGTAAATTATTCAAAAAATAATTTTCAACTGTCGCAAATTTTAATTGCGCCAGGGATTGCCTTTTCCATAGCAAATTATTCAAAAAATAATTTTTTACTGTCGCAAATTTCAAATCCGCCAGGGATTGCCTTTTCTATAGTAAATTATTCAAAAAATAATTTTCTACTGTCGCAAATTTCAAATCCGCTAGGGATTGCCTTTTCTATAGTAAATTATTCAAAAAATAATTTTTTACTGTCGCAAATTTTAATTACGCCAAGGATTGCCTTTTCTATAGTAAACTTTTCAAAAAATAATTTTCTACTGTCGCAAATTTTAATTACGCCAGGGATTGCCTTTTCTATAGTAAATTTTGCAAAAAAATAATTTTTTACTGTCGCAAATTTGAAATATCCCAGGGATTGCCCTTTCTATAGTAAATTATTCAAAAAATAATTTTCTACTGTCGCAAATTTTAATTACGCCAGGGATTGCCTTTTCTATAGTAAATTATTCAAAAAATAATTTTCAACTGTCGCAAATTTTAATTGCGCCAGGGATTGCCTTTTCTATAGTATATTTTTCAAAAAATAATTTTTTACTGTCGCAAATTTTAATTACGCCAGGGATTGCCTTTTCTATAGTAAATTATTCAAAAAATAATTTTCAACTGTCGCAAATTTTAATTGCGCCAGGGATTGCCTTTTCTTTAGTAAATTATTCAAAAAATAATTTTCTACTGTCGCAAATTTTAATTACGCCAGGGATTGCCTTTTCTATAGTAAATTATTCAAAAAATAATTTTCTACTGTCGCAAATTTTAATTACGCCAGGGATTGCCTTTTCTATAGTAAATTATTCAAAAAATAATTTTCAAATGTCGCAAATTTCAAATCCGCCAGGGATTGCCTTTTCTATAGTAAATTTTTCAAAAAATAATTTTATACTGTCGCAAATTTTAATTGCGCCAGGGATTGCCTTTTCTATAGTAAATTATTCAAAAAATAATTTTCAACTGTCGCAAATTTTAATTACGCCAGGGATTGCCTTTTCTATAGTAAATTATTCAAAAAATAATTTTCAACTGTCGCAAATTTCAAATCCGCCAGGGATTGCCTTTTCTATAGTAAATTATTCAAAAAATAATTTTTTACTGTCGCAAATTTTAATTGCGCCAGGGATTGCCTTTTCTATAGTATATTATTCAAAAAATAATTTTATACTGTCGCAAATTTTAATTGCGCCAGGGATTGCCTTTTCTATAGTAAATTATTCAAAAAATAATTTTCAACTGTCGCAAATTTTAATTGCGCCAGGGATTGCCTTTTCTATAGTAAATTATTCAAAAAATAATTTTTTACTGTCGCAAATTTTAATTACGCCAGGGGTTGCCTTTTCTATAGTAAATTTTTCAAAATATTAATTTTATACTGTCGCAAATTTTAAATACGCCAGGTATTGCCTTTTCTATAGTAAATTATTCAAAAAATAATTTTTTACTGTCGCAAATTTTAAGTGCGCCAGGGATTGCCTTTTCTATAGTAAATTATTCAAAAAATAATTTTTTACTGTCGCAAATTTTAATTACGCCAGGGATTGCCTTTTCTATAGTAAATTATTCAAAAAATAATTTTCTACTGTCGCAAATTTCAAATCCGCCAGGGATTGCCTTTTCTATAGTAAATTATTCAAAAAAAAATTTTTAACTGTCGCAAATTTTAATTGCGCCAGGGATTGCCTTTTCTATAGTAAATTATTCAAAAAATAATTTTTTACTGTCGCAAATTTTAATTACGCCAGGGATTGCCTTTTCTATAGTAAATTTTTCAAAATATTAATTTTATACTGTCGCAAATTTTAAATACACCAGGAATTGCCTTTTCTATAGTAAATTATTCAAAAAATAATTTTATACTGTCGCAAATTTTAATTACGCCAAGGATTGCCTTTTCTATAGTAAATTATTCAAAAAATAATTTTATACTGTCGCAAATTTTAATTACGCCAGGGATTGCCTTTTCTATAGTAAATTACTCAAAAAATAATTTTTTACTGTCGCAAATTTTAAGTGCGCCAGGGATTGCCTTTTCTATAGTAAATTATTCAAAAAATAATTTTTTACTGTCTCAAATTTTAATTGCGCCAGGGATTGCCTTTTCTATAGTAAATTATTCAAAAAATAATTTTCAACTGTCGCAAATTTTAATTACGCCAGGGATTGCCTTTTCTATAGTAAATTATTCAAAAAATAATTTTTTACTGTCGCAAATTTTAATTACGCCAGGGATTGCCTTTTCTATAGTAAATTATTCAAAAAATAATTTTCAACTGTCGCAAATTTTAATTGCGCCAGGGAATGCCTTTTCTATAGTAAATTTTGCAAAAAATAATTTTCTACTGTCGCAAATTTTAATTACGCCAGGGATTGCCTTTTTTATAGTAAATTATTCAAAAAATAATTTTCAACTGTCGCAAATTTTAATTGCGCCAGGGATTGCCTTTTCTATAGTAAATTTTTCAAAAAATAATTTTTTACTGTCGCAAATTTTAAGTGCGCCAGGGATTGCCTTTTCTATAGTAAATTATTCAAAAAATAATTTTTTACTGTCGCAAATTTTAAATATCCCAGGGATTGCCTTTCCTATAGTAAATTATTCAAAAAATAATTTTCTACTGTCGCAAATTTTAGTTACGCCAGGAATTGCCTTTTCTATAGTAAATTATTCAAAAAATAATTTTATACTGTCGCAAATTTTAATTGCGCCAGGGATTGCCTTTTCTATAGTAAATTATTCAAAAAATAATTTTCAACTGTCGCAAATTTTAATTACGCCAGGGATTGCCCTTTCTATAGTAAATTATTCAAAAAGTAATTTTTTACTGTCGCAAATTTTAATTACGCCAGGGATTGCCTTTTCTATAGTAAATTATTCAAAAAATAATTTTCTGCTGTCGCAAATTTCAAATCCGCCAGGGATTGCCTTTTCTATAGTAAACTTTTCAAAAAATAATTTTTTACTGTCGCAAATTTTAATTACGCCAGGGATTGCCTTTTCTATAGTAAATTATTCAAAAAATAATTTTATACTGTCGCAAATTTTAATTGCGCCAGGGATTGCCTTTTCTATAGTAAATTATTCAAAAAATAATTTTTTACTGTCGCAAATTTTAATTACGCCAGGGATTGCCTTTTCTATAGTAAATTATTCAAAAAATAATTTTATACTGTCGCAAATTTTAATTACGCCAGGGATTGCCTTTTCTATAGTAAATTATTCAAAAAATAATTTTCTACTGTCGCAAATTTTAATTACGCCAGGGATTGCCTTTTCTATAGTAAATTATTCAAAAAATAATTTTCAACTGTCGCAAATTTGAAATCCGCCAGGGATTGCCTTTTCTATAGTAAATTATTCAAAAAATAATTTTATACTGTCGCAAATTTTAATTGCGCCAGGGATTTCCTTTTCTATAGTAAATTATTCAAAAAATAATTTTCAACTGTCGCAAATTTTAATTACGCCAGGGATTGCCTTTTCTATAGTAAATTATTCAAAAAATAATTTTCAACTGTCGCAAATTTTAATTGCGCCAGGGATTGCCTTTTCTATAGTAAATTATTCAAAAAATAATTTTTTACTGTCGCATATTTTAAATATCCCAGGGATTGCCTTTTCTATAGTAAATTATTCAAAAAAAAATTTTCTACTGTCGCAAATTTTAACTAGGCCAGGGATTGCCTTTTCTATAGTAAATTATTCAAAAAATAATTTTTTACTGTCGCAAATTTTAATTACGCCAGGGATTGCCTTTTCTATACTAAATTATTCAAAAAATAATTTTCTACTGTCGCAAATTTCAAATCCGCCAGGGATTGCCTTTTCTATAGTAAATTATTCAAAAAATAATTTTTTACTGTCGCAACTTTTAATTGCGCCAGGGATTGCCTTTTCTATAGTAAATTATTCAAAAAATAATTTTTTACTGTCGAAAATTTTAATTACGCCAGGGATTGCCTTTTCTATAGTAAATTATTCAAAAAATAATTTTCTACTGTCGCAAATTTTTATTACGCCAGGGATTGCCTTTTCTATAGTAAACTTTTCAAAAAATAATTTTCTACTGTCGCACATTTTAATTGCGCCAGGGATTGCCTTTTCTATAGTAAATTATTCAAAAAATAATTTTATACTGTCGCAAATTTTAAATATCCCAGGGATTACCTTTTCTATAGTAAATTATTAAAAAAATAATTTTATACTGTCGCAAATTTTAATTACGCCAGGGATTGCCTTTTCTATAGTAAGTTATTCAAAAAATTATTTTCTACTGTCGCAAATTTTAATTGCGCCAGGGATTGCCTTTTCTATAGTAAATTATTCAAAAAATAATTTTTTACTGTCGCAAATTTTAATTACGCCAGGGATTGCCTTTTCTATAGTAAATTATTCAAAAAATAATTTTCTACTGTCGCAAATTTTAATTGCGCCAGGGATTGCCTTTTCTATAGTAAATTATTCAAAAAATAATTTTTTACTGTCGTAAATTTCAAATCCGCCAGGGATTGCCTTTTCTATAGTAAATTATTCAAAAAATAATTTTCTACTGTCGTAAATTTCAAATCCGCCAGGGATTGCCTTTTCTATAGTAAATTATTCAAAAAATAATTTTCAACTGTCGCAAATTTTAATTGCGCCAGGGATTGCCTTTTCTATAGTAAATTTTGCAAAAAAATAATTTTTTACTGTCGCAAATTTTAATTACGCCAGGGATTGCCTTTTCTATAGTAAATTATTCAAAAAATAATTTTCAACTGTCGCAAATTTCAAATCCGCCAGGGATTGACTTTTCTATAGTAAATTATTCAAAAAATAATTTTCAACTGTCGCAAATTTTAATTGCGCCAGGGATTGCCTTTTCTATAGTAAATTTTTCAAAAAATAATTTTTTACTGTCGCAAATTTTAATTACGCCAGGGATTGCCTTTTCTATAGTAAATTATTCAAAAAATAATTTTCAACTGTCGCAAATTTTAATTGCGCCAGGGATTGCCTTTTCTATAGTAAATTTTTCAAAAAATAATTTTTTACTGTCGCAAATTTTAAGTGCGCCAGGGATTGCCTTTTCTATAGTAAATTATTCAAAAAATAATTTTTTACTGTCGCAAATTTTAAATATCCCAGGGATTGCCTTTCCTATAGTAAATTATTCAAAAAATAATTTTCTACTGTCGCAAATTTTAATTACGCCAGGGATTGCCTTTTCTATAGTAAATTATTCAAAAAATAATTTTTTACTGTCGCAAATTTTAATTACGCCAGGGATTGCCTTTTCTATAGTAAATTATTCAAAAAATAATTTTCTACTGTCGCAAATTTCAAACCCGCCAGGGATTACCTTTTCTATAGTAAATTATTCAAAAAATAATTTTCAACTGTCGCAAATTTTAATTGCGCCAGGGATTGCCTTTTCTATAGTAAATTTTTCAAAAAATTATTTTTTACTGTCGCAAATTTTAATTACGCCAGGGATTGCCTTTTCTATAGTAAATTATTCAAAAAATAATTTTCAACTGTCGCAAATTTTAATTGCGCCAGGGATTGCCTTTTCTATAGTAAATTTTTCAAAAAATAATTTTTTACTGTCGCAAATTTTAAGTGCGCCAGGGATTGCCTTTTCTATAGTAAATTATTCAAAAAATAATTTTTTACTGTCGCAAATTTTAAATATCCCAGGGATTGCCTTTCCTATAGTAAATTATTCAAGAAATAATTTTCTACTGTCGCAAATTTTAATTACGCCAGCGATTGCCTTTTCTATAGTAAATTATTCAAAAAATAATTTTATACTGTCGCAAATTTTAATTGCGCCAGGGATTGCCTTTTCTATAGTAAATTATTCAAAAAATAATTTTCAACTGTCGCAAATTTTAATTACGCCAGGGATCGCCCTTTCTATAGTAAATTATTCAAAAAGTAATTTTTTACTGTCGCAAATTTTAATTACGCCAGGGATTGCCTTTTCTATAGTAAATTTTTCAAAAAATAATTTTTTACTGTCGCAAATTTTAAATACGCCAGGGATTGCCTTTTCTATAGTAAATTATTCAAAAAATAATTTTCTACTGTCGCAAATTTTAATTACGCCAGGGATTGCCTTTTTTTTTTGTAAATTATTCAAAAAATAATTTTATACTGTCGCAAATTTTAATTACGCCAGGGATTGCCTTTTCTATAGTAAATTATTCAAAAAATAATTTTTTACTATCGCAAGTTTTAATTGCGCCACGGATTGCCTTTTCTACAGTAAATTTTTCAAAATATTAATTTTATACTGTCGCAAATTTTAATTACTCCAGGGATTGCCTTTTCTATAGTAAATTATTCAAAAAAAAATTTTCAACTGTCGCAAATTTTAATTGCGCCAGGGATTACCTTTTCTATAGTAAATTTTTCAAAAAATAATTTTTTACTGTCGCAAATTTTAAATACGCCAGGGATTGCCTTTTCTATAGTAAATTATTCAAAAAATAATTTTCTACTGTCGCAAATTTTAATTACGCCAGGGATTTTTTTTTTTTTGTAAATTATTCAAAAAATAATTTTATACTGTCGCAAATTTTAATTACGCCAGGGATTGCCTTTTCTGTAGTAAATTATTCAAAAAATAATTTTTTACTGTCGCAAATTTTAATTACGCCAGGGATTGCCTTTTCTATAGTAAATTATTCAAAAAATAATTTTCAAATGTCGCAAATTTCAAATCCGCCAGGGATTGCCTTTTCTATAGTAAATTATTCAAAAAATAATTTTTTATTATCGCAAGTTTTAATTGCGCCAGGGATTGCCTTTTCTATAGTAAATTATTCAAAAAATAATTTTCTACTTTCGCAAATTTTAATTACGCCAGGGATTGCCTTTTCTATAGTAAATTATTCAAAAAAAAATTTTCAACTGTCGCAAATTTTAATTGCGCCAGGGATTGCCTTTTCTATAGTAAATTTTTCAAAAAATAATTTTTTACTGTCGCAAATTTTAAATACGCCAGGGATTGCCTTTTCTATAGTAAATTATTCAAAAAATAATTTTCTACTGTCGCAAATTTTAATTACGCCAGGGATTGCCTTTTTTTTTGTAAATTATTCAAAAAATAATTTTATACTGTCGCAAATTTTAATTACGCCAGGGATTGCCTTTTCTATAGTAAATTATTCAAAAAATAATTTTTTACTGTCGCAAATTTTAATTACGCCAGGGATTGCCTTTTCTATAGTAAATTATTCAAAAAATAATTTTCAAATGTCGCAAATTTCAAATCCGCCAGGGATTGCCTTTTTTATAGTAAATTATTCAAAAAATAATTTTTTACTATCGCAAGCTTTAATTGCGCCACGGATTGCCTTTTCTACAGTAAATTTTTCAAAATATTAATTTTATACTGTCGCAAATTTTAATTACGCCAGGGATTGCCTTTTCTATAGTAAATTATTCAAAAAATAATTTTCAACTGTCGCAAATTTTAATTACGCCAGGGATTGCCTTTTCTATAGTAAATTATTCAAAAAATAATTTTCAACTGTCGCAAATTTTAATTACGCCAGGGATTGCCTTTTCTATAGTCAATTATTCAAAAAATAATTTTCAAATGTCGCAAATTTCAAATCCGCCAGGGATTGCCTTTTCTATAGTAAATTATTCAAAAAATAATTTTTTACTATCGCAAGTTTTAATTGCGCCACGGATTGCCTTTTCTACAGTAAATTTTTCAAAATATTAATTTTATACTGTCGCAAATTTTAATTACTTCAGGGATTGCCTTTTCTATAGTAAATTATTCAAAAAAAAATTTTCAACTGTCGCAAATTTTAATTGCGCCAGGGATTGCCTTTTCTATAGTAAATTTTTCAAAAAATAATTTTTTACTGTCGCAAATTTTAAATACGCCAGGGATTGCCTTTTCTATAGTAAATTATTCAAAAAATAATTTTCTACTGTCGCAAATTTTAATTACGCCAGGGCGCCAGGGATTGCCTTTTTTTTTGTAAATTATTCAAAAAATAATTTTATACTGTCGCAAATTTTAATTACGCCAGGGATTGCCTTTTCTATAGTAAATTATTCAAAAAATAATTTTTTACTGTCGCAAATTTTAATTACGCCAGGGATTGCCTTTTCTATAGTCAATTATTCAAAAAATAATTTTCAAATGTCGCAAATTTCAAATCCGCCAGGGATTGCCTTTTCTATAGTAAATTATTCAAAAAATAATTTTTTACTATCGCAAGTTTTAATTGCGCCACGGATTGCCTTTTCTACAGTAAATTTTTCAAAATATTAATTTTATACTGTCGCAAATTTTAATTACTCCAGGGATTGCCTTTTCTATAGTAAATTATTCAAAAAATAATATTTTACTGTCGCAAATTTCAAATCCGCCAGGGATTGACTTTTCTATAGTAAATTATTCAAAAAATAATTTTTTACTGTCGCAAATTTTAATTACGCCAGGGATTGCCTTTTCTATAGTAAATTATTCAAAAAATAATTTTCTACTGTCGCAAATTTCAAATCCGCCAGGGATTGCCTTTTCTATAGTAAACTTTTCAAAAAATAATTTTTTACTGTCGCAAATTTTAATAACGCCAGGGATTGCCTTTTCTACAGTAAATTATTCAAAAAATAATTTTATACTGTCGCAAATTTTAATTGCGCCAGGGATTGCCTTTTCTATAGTAAATTATTCAAAAAATAATTTTTTACTGTCGCAAATTTTCATTACGCCAGGGATTGCCTTTTCTATAGTAAATTATTCAAAAAATAATTTTATACTGTCGCAAATTTTAATTACGCCAGGGATTGCCTTTTCTATAGTAAATTATTCAAAAAATAATTTTCTACTGTCGCAAATTTTAATTACGCCAGGGATTGCCTTTTCTATAGTAAATTATTCAAAAATTAATTTTCAACTGTCGCAAATTTGAAATCCGCCAGGGATTGCCTTTTCTATAGTAAATTATTCAAAAAATAATTTTATACTGTCGCAAATTTTAATTGCGCCAGGGATTGCCTTTTCTATAGTAAATTATTCAAAAAATAATTTTCAACTGTCGCAAATTTTAATTGCGCCAGGGATTGCCTTTTCTATAGTAAATTTTTCAAAAAATTATTTTTTACTGTCGCAAATTTTAATTACGCCAGGGATTGCCTTTTCTATAGTAAATTATTCAAAAAATAATTTTCAACTGTCGCAAATTTTAATTGCGCCAGGGATTGCCTTTTCTATAGTAAATTTTTCAAAAAATAATTTTTTACTGTCGCAAATTTTAAGTGCGCCAGGGATTGCCTTTTCTATAGTAAATTATTCAAAAAATAATTTTTTACTGTCGCAAATTTTAAATATCCCAGGGATTGCCTTTCCTATAGTAAATTATTCAAGAAATAATTTTCTACTGTCGCAAATTTTAATTACGCCAGCGATTGCCTTTTCTATAGTAAATTATTCAAAAAATAATTTTATACTGTCGCAAATTTTAATTGCGCCAGGGATTGCCTTTTCTATAGTAAATTATTCAAAAAATAATTTTCAACTGTCGCAAATTTTAATTACGCCAGGGATCGCCCTTTCTATAGTAAATTATTCAAAAAGTAATTTTTTACTGTCGCAAATTTTAATTACGCCAGGGATTGCCTTTTCTATAGTAAATTATTCAAAAAATAATTTTTTATTATCGCAAGTTTTAATTGCGCCAGGGATTGCCTTTTCTATAGTAAATTATTCAAAAAATAATTTTCTACTTTCGCAAATTTTAATTACGCCAGGGATTGCCTTTTCTATAGTAAATTATTCAAAAAATAATTTTCTACTGTCGCAAATTTTAATTACGCCAGGGATTGCCTTTTTTTTTGTAAATTATTCAAAAAATAATTTTATACTGTCGCAAATTTTAATTACGCCTGGGATTGCCTTTTCTATAGTAAATTATTCAAAAAATAATTTTTTACTGTCGCAAATTTTAATTACGCCAGGGATTGCCTTTTCTATAGTAAATTATTCAAAAAATAATTTTCAAATGTCGCAAATTTCAAATCCGCCAGGGATTGCCTTTTCTATAGTAAATTATTCAAAAAATAATTTTTTACTATCGCAAGTTTTAATTGCGCCACGGATTGCCTTTTCTACAGTAAATTATTCAAAATATTAATTTTATACTGTCGCAAATTTTAATTACGCCAGGGATTGCCTTTTCTATAGTAAATTATTCAAAAAATAATTTTCAACTGTCGCAAATTTTAATTACGCCAGGGATTGCCTTTTCTATAGTAAATTATTCAAAAAATAATTTTCAACTGTCGCAAATTTTAATTACGCCAGGGATTGCCTTTTCTATAGTCAATTATTCAAAAAATAATTTTCAAATGTCGCAAATTTCAAATCCGCCAGGGATTGCCTTTTCTATAGTAAATTATTCAAAAAATAATTTTTTACTATCGCAAGTTTTAATTGCGCCACGGATTGCCTTTTCTACAGTAAATTTTTCAAAATATTAATTTTATACTGTCGCAAATTTTAATTACTCCAGGGATTGCCTTTTCTATAGTAAATTATTCAAAAAAAAATTTTCAACTGTCGCAAATTTTAATTGCGCCAGGGATTGCCTTTTCTATAGTAAATTTTTCAAAAAATAATTTTTTACTGTCGCAAATTTTAAATACGCCAGGGATTGCCTTTTCTATAGTAAATTATTCAAAAAATAATTTTCTACTGTCGCAAATTTTAATTACGCCAGGGATTGCCTTTTTTTTTGTAAATTATTCAAAAAATAATTTTATACTGTCGCAAATTTTAATTACGCCAGGGATTGCCTTTTCTATAGTAAATTATTCAAAAAATAATTTTTTACTGTCGCAAATTTTAATTACGCCAGGGATTGCCTTTTCTATAGTCAATTATTCAAAAAATAATTTTCAAATGTCGCAAATTTCAAATCCGCCAGGGATTGCCTTTTCTATAGTAAATTATTCAAAAAATAATTTTTTATTATCGCAAGTTTTAATTGCGCCAGGAATTGCCTTTTCTATAGTAAATTATTCAAAAAATAATTTTCTACTTTCGCAAATTTTAATTACGCCAGGGATTGCCTTTTCTATAGTAAATTATTCAAAAAAAAATTTTCAACTGTCGCAAATTTTAATTGCGCCAGGGATTGCCTTTTCTATAGTAAATTTTTCAAAAAATAATTTTTTACTGTCGCAAATTTTAAATACGCCAGGGATTGCCTTTTCTATAGTAAATTATTCAAAAAATAATTTTCTACTGTCGCAAATTTTAATTACGCCAGGGATTGCCTTTTTTTTGTAAATTATTCAAAAAATAATTTTATACTGTCGCAAATTTTAATTACGCCAGGGATTGCCTTTTCTATAGTAAATTATTCAAAAAATAATTTTTTACTGTCGCAAATTTTAATTACGCCAGGGATTGCCTTTTCTATAGTAAATTATTCAAAAAATAATTTTCAAATGTCGCAAATTTCAAATCCGCCAGGGATTGCCTTTTCTATAGTAAATTATTCAAAAAATAATTTTTTTACTATCGCAAGTTTTAATTGCGCCACGGATTGCCTTTTCTACAGTAAATTTTTCAAAATATTAATTTTATACAGTCGCAAATTTTAATTACTCCAGGGATTGCCTTTTCTATAGTAAATTATTCAAAAAATAATATTTTACTGTCGCAAATTTCAAATCCGCCAGGGATTGACTTTTCTATAGTAAATTATTCAAAAAATAATTTTTTACTGTCGCAAATTTTAATTACGCCAGGGATTGCCTTTTCTATAGTAAATTATTCAAAAAATAATTTTCTACTGTCGCAAATTTCAAATCCGCCAGGGATTGCCTTTTCTATAGTAAACTTTTCAAAAAATAATTTTTTACTGTCGCAAATTTTAATAACGCCAGGGATTGCCTTTTCTACAGTAAATTATTCAAAAAATAATTTTATACTGTCGCAAATTTTAATTGCGCCAGGGATTGCCTTTTCTATAGTAAATTATTCAAAAAATAATTTTTTACTGTCGCAAATTTTCATTACGCCAGGGATTGCCTTTTCTATAGTAAATTATTCAAAAAATAATTTTATACTGTCGCAAATTTTAATTACGCCAGGGATTGCCTTTTCTATAGTAAATTATTCAAAAAATAATTTTCTACTGTCGCAAATTTTAATTACGCCAGGGATTGCCTTTTCTATAGTAAATTATTCAAAAATTAATTTTCAACTGTCGCAAATTTGAAATCCGCCAGGGATTGCCTTTTCTATAGTAAATTATTCAAAAAATAATTTTATACTGTCGCAAATTTTAATTGCGCCAGGGATTGCCTTTTCTATAGTAAACTATTCAAAAAATAATTTTCAACTGTCGCAAATTTTAATTACGCCAGGGATTGCCTTTTCTATAGTAAATTATTCAAAAAATAATTTTCAACTGTCGCAAATTTTAATTGCGCCAGGGATTGCCTTTTCTATAGTAAATTATTCAAAAAATAATTTTCAACTTTCGCAAATTTTAATTACGCCAGGGATTGCCTTTTCTATAGTAAATTATTCAAAAAATAATTTTCAACTGTCGCAAATTTTAATTGCGCCACGGATTGCCTTTTCTATAGTAAATTATTCAAAAAATAACTTTTTACTGTCGCATATTTTAAATATCCCAGGGATTGTTTTTTCTATAGTAAATTATTCAAAAAAATATTTTCTACTGTCGCAAATTTTAATTACGCCAGGGATTGCCTTTTCTATAGTAAATTATTCAAAAAATAATTTTTTACTGTCGAAAATTTTAATTACGCCAGGGATTGCCTTTTCTATAGTAAATTATCCAAAAAATAATTTTCTACTGTCGCAAATTTCAAATCCGCCAGGGATTGCCTTTTCTATAGTAAATTATTCAAAAAATAATTTTTTACTGTCGCAAATTTTAATTGCGCCAGGGATTGCCTTTTCTATAGTAAATTATTCAAAAAATAATTTTTTACTGTCGAAAATTTTAATTACGCCAGGGATTGCCTTTTCTATAGTAAATTATTCAAAAAATAATTTTCTACTGTCGCAAATTTTAATTACGCCAGGGATTGCCTTTTCTATAGTAAACTTTTCAAAAAATAATTTTCTACTGTCGCAAATTTTAATTGCGCCAGGGATTGCCTTTTCTATAGTAAATTATTCAAAAAATAATTTTATACTGTCGCAAATTTTAAATATCCCAGGGATTGCCTTTTCTATAGTAAATTATTCAAAAAATAATTTTATACTGTCGCAAATTTTAATTGCGCCAGGGATTGCCTTTTCTATAGTAAATTATTCAAAAAATAATTTTCAACTGTCGCAAATTTTAATTGCGCCAGGGATTGCCTTTTCTATAGTAAATTTTTCAAAAAATTATTTTTTACTGTCGCAAATTTTAATTACGCCAGGGATTGCCTTTTCTATAGTAAATTATTCAAAAAATAATTTTCAACTGTCGCAAATTTTAATTGCGCCAGGGATTGCCTTTTCTATAGTAAATTTTTCAAAAAATAATTTTTTACTGTCGCAAATTTTAAGTGCGCCAGGGATTGCCTTTTCTATAGTAAATTATTCAAAAAATAATTTTTTACTGTCGCAAATTTTAAATATCCCAGGGATTGCCTTTCCTATAGTAAATTATTCAAGAAATAATTTTCTACTGTCGCAAATTTTAATTACGCCAGCGATTGCCTTTTCTATAGTAAATTATTCAAAAAATAATTTTATACTGTCGCAAATTTTAATTGCGCCAGGGATTGCCTTTTCTATAGTAAATTATTCAAAAAATAATTTTCAACTGTCGCAAATTTTAATTACGCCAGGGATCGCCCTTTCTATAGTAAATTATTCAAAAAGTAATTTTTTACTGTCGCAAATTTTAATTACGCCAGGGATTGCCTTTTCTATAGTAAATTATTCAAAAAATAATTTTTTATTATCGCAAGTTTTAATTGCGCCAGGGATTGCCTTTTCTATAGTAAATTATTCAAAAAATAATTTTCTACTTTCGCAAATTTTAATTACGCCAGGGATTGCCTTTTCTATAGTAAATTATTCAAAAAAAAATTTTCAACTGTCGCAAATTTTAATTGCGCCAGGGATTGCCTTTTCTATAGTAAATTTTTCAAAAAAATAATTTTTTACTGTCGCAAATTTTAAATACGCCAGGGATTGCCTTTTCTATAGTAAATTATTCAAAAAATAATTTTCTACTGTCGCAAATTTTAATTACGCCAGGGATTGCCTTTTTTTTTGTAAATTATTCAAAAAATAATTTTATACTGTCGCAAATTTTAATTACGCCTGGGATTGCCTTTTCTATAGTAAATTATTCAAAAAATAATTTTTTACTGTCGCAAATTTTAATTACGCCAGGGATTGCCTTTTCTATAGTAAATTATTCAAAAAATAATTTTCAAATGTCGCAAATTTCAAATCCGCCAGGGATTGCCTTTTCTATAGTAAATTATTCAAAAAATAATTTTTTACTATCGCAAGTTTTAATTGCGCCACGGATTGCCTTTTCTACAGTAAATTTTTCAAAATATTAATTTTATACTGTCGCAAATTTTAATTACGCCAGGGATTGCCTTTTCTATAGTAAATTATTCAAAAAATAATTTTCAACTGTCGCAAATTTTAATTACGCCAGGGATTGCCTTTTCTATAGTAAATTATTCAAAAAATAATTTTCAACTGTCGCAAATTTTAATTACGCCAGGGATTGCCTTTTCTATAGTCAATTATTCAAAAAATAATTTTCAAATGTCGCAAATTTCAAATCCGCCAGGGATTGCCTTTTCTATAGTAAATTATTCAAAAAATAATTTTTTACTATCGCAAGTTTTAATTGCGCCACGGATTGCCTTTTCTACAGTAAATTTTTCAAAATATTAATTTTATACTGTCGCAAATTTTAATTACTCCAGGGATTGCCTTTTCTATAGTAAATTATTCAAAAAAAAATTTTCAACTGTCGCAAATTTTAATTGCGCCAGGGATTGCCTTTTCTATAGTAAATTTTTCAAAAAATAATTTTTTACTGTCGCAAATTTTAAATACGCCAGGGATTGCCTTTTCTATAGTAAATTATTCAAAAAATAATTTTCTACTGTCGCAAATTTTAATTACGCCAGGGATTGCCTTTTTTTTTGTAAATTATTCAAAAAATAATTTTATACTGTCGCAAATTTTAATTACGCCAGGGATTGCCTTTTCTATAGTAAATTATTCAAAAAATAATTTTTTACTGTCGCAAATTTTAATTACGCCAGGGATTGCCTTTTCTATAGTCAATTATTCAAAAAATAATTTTCAAATGTCGCAAATTTCAAATCCGCCAGGGATTGCCTTTTCTATAGTAAATTATTCAAAAAATAATTTTTTATTATCGCAAGTTTTAATTGCGCCAGGGATTGCCTTTTCTATAGTAAATTATTCAAAAAATAATTTTCTACTTTCGCAAATTTTAATTACGCCAGGGATTGCCTTTTCTATAGTAAATTATTCAAAAAAAAATTTTCAACTGTCGCAAATTTTAATTGCGCCAGGGATTGCCTTTTCTATAGTAAATTTTTCAAAAAATAATTTTTTACTGTCGCAAATTTTAAATACGCCAGGGATTGCCTTTTCTATAGTAAATTATTCAAAAAATAATTTTCTACTGTCGCAAATTTTAATTACGCCAGGGATTGCCTTTTTTTTTGTAAATTATTCAAAAAATAATTTTATACTGTCGCAAATTTTAATTACGCCAGGGATTGCCTTTTCTATAGTAAATTATTCAAAAAATAATTTTTTACTGTCGCAAATTTTAATTACGCCAGGGATTGCCTTTTCTATAGTAAATTATTCAAAAAATAATTTTCAAATGTCGCAAATTTCAAATCCGCCAGGGATTGCCTTTTCTATAGTAAATTATTCAAAAAATAATTTTTTACTATCGCAAGTTTTAATTGCGCCACGGATTGCCTTTTCTACAGTAAATTTTTCAAAATATTAATTTTATACAGTCGCAAATTTTAATTACTCCAGGGATTGCCTTTTCTATAGTAAATTATTCAAAAAATAATATTTTACTGTCGCAAATTTCAAATCCGCCAGGGATTGACTTTTCTATAGTAAATTATTCAAAAAATAATTTTTTACTGTCGCAAATTTTAATTACGCCAGGGATTGCCTTTTCTATAGTAAATTATTCAAAAAATAATTTTCTACTGTCGCAAATTTCAAATCCGCCAGGGATTGCCTTTTCTATAGTAAACTTTTCAAAAAATAATTTTTTACTGTCGCAAATTTTAATAACGCCAGGGATTGCCTTTTCTACAGTAAATTATTCAAAAAATAATTTTATACTGTCGCAAATTTTAATTGCGCCAGGGATTGCCTTTTCTATAGTAAATTATTCAAAAAATAATTTTTTACTGTAGCAAATTTTCATTACGCCAGGGATTGCCTTTTCTATAGTAAATTATTCAAAAAATAATTTTATACTGTCGCAAATTTTAATTACGCCAGGGATTGCCTTTTCTATAGTAAATTATTCAAAAAATAATTTTCTACTGTCGCAAATTTTTATTACGCCAGGGATTGCCTTTTCTATAGTAAATTATTCAAAAATTAATTTTCAACTGTCGCAAATTTGAAATCCGCCAGGGATTGCCTTTTCTATAGTAAATTATTCAAAAAATAATTTTATACTGTCGCAAATTTTAATTGCGCCAGGGATTGCCTTTTCTATAGTAAACTATTCAAAAAATAATTTTCAACTGTCGCAAATTTTAATTACGCCAGGGATTGCCTTTTCTATAGTAAATTATTCAAAAAATAATTTTCAACTGTCGCAAATTTTAATTGCGCCAGGGATTGCCTTTTCTATAGTAAATTATTCAAAAAATAATTTTCAACTTTCGCAAATTTTAATTACGCCAGGGATTGCCTTTTCTATAGTAAATTATTCAAAAAATAATTTTCAACTGTCGCAAATTTTAATTGCGCCACGGATTGCCTTTTCTATAGTAAATTATTCAAAAAATAACTTTTTACTGTCGCATATTTTAAATATCCCAGGGATTGTTTTTTCTATAGTAAATTATTCAAAAAAATATTTTCTACTGTCGCAAATTTTAATTACGCCAGGGATTGCCTTTTCTATAGTAAATTATTCAAAAAATAATTTTTTACTGTCGAAAATTTTAATTACGCCAGGGATTGCCTTTTCTATAGTAAATTATTCAAAAAATAATTTTCTACTGTCGCAAATTTCAAATACGCCAGGGATTGCCTTTTCTATAGTAAATTATTCAAAAAATAATTTTTTACTGTCGCAAATTTTAATTGCGCCAGGGATTGCCTTTTCTATAGTAAATTATTCAAAAAATAATTTTTTACTGTCGAAAATTTTAATTACGCCAGGGATTGCCTTTTCTATAGTAAATTATTCAAAAAATAATTTTCTACTGTCGCAAATTTTAATTACGCCAGGGATTGCCTTTTCTATAGTAAACTTTTCAAAAAATAATTTTCTACTGTCGCAAATTTTAATTGCGCCAGGGATTGCCTTTTCTATAGTAAATTATTCAAAAAATAATTTTATACTGTCGCAAATTTTAAATATCCCAGGGATTGCCTTTTCTATAGTAAATTATTCAAAAAATAATTTTATACTGTCGCAAATTTTAATTACGCCAGGGATTGCCTTTTCTATAGTAAATTATTCAAAAAATAATTTTCTACTGTCGCAAATTTTAATTGCGCCAGGGATTGCCTTTTCTATAGTAAATTATTCAAAAAATAATTTTTTACTGTCGCAAATTTTAATTACGCCAGGGATTGCCTTTTCTATAGTAAATTATTCAAAAAATAATTTTCTACTGTCGCAAATTTTAATTGCGCCAGGGATTGCCTTTTCTATAGTAAATTATTCAAAATATAATTTTTTACTGTCGCAAATTTCAAATCCGCCAGGGATTGCCTTTTCTATAGTAAATTATTCAAAAAATAATTTTTTAATGTCGCAAATTTTAATTACGCCAGGGATTGCCTTTTCTATAGTAAATTATTCAAAAAATAATTTTTTACTGTCGCAAATTTTAATTGAGCCAGGGATTGCCTTTTCTATAGTAAATTATTCAAAAAATAATTTTCTACTGTCGCAAATTTTAATTACGCCAGGGATTGCCTTTTCTATAGTAAATTATACAAAAAATAATTTTTTACTGTCGCAAATTTTAAGTGCGCCAGGGATTGCCTTTTCTATAGTAAATTATTCAAAAAATAATTTTCTACTGTCGCAAATTTTAATTACGCCAGGGATTGCCTTTTCTATAGTAAATTATTCAAAAAATAATTTTCAACTCTCGCAAATTTTAATTACGCCAGGGATTGCATTTTCTATAGTAAATTATTCAAAAAATAATTTTCTACTGACGCAAATTTTAATTACGCCAGGGATTTCCTTTTCTATAGTAAATTTTGCAAAAAAATAATTTTTTACTGCCGCAAATTTTAAATATCCCAGGGGTTGCCTTTTCTATAGTAAATTATTCAAAAAATAATTTTCTACTGTCGCAAATTTTAATTACGCCAGGGATTGCCTTTTCTATAGTAAATTATTCAAAAAATAATTTTATACTGTCGCAAATTTTAATTGCGCCAGGGATTGCCTTTTCTATAGTAAATTATTCAAAAAATAATTTTCAACTGTCGCAAATTTTAATTACGCCAGGGATTGCCTTTTCTATAGTAAAATATTCAAAAAATAATTTGCAACTGTCGCATATTTTAATTACGCCAGGGATTGCCTTTTCTATAGTAAATTATTCAAAAAATAATTTTTTACTGTCGCAAATTTTAAGTGCGCCAGTGATTGCCTTTTCTATAGTAAATTTTGCAAAAAATAATTTTCTACTGTCGCAAATTTTAATTACGCCAGGGATTGCCTTTTCTATAGTAAATTATTCAAAAAATAATTTTATACCGTCGCAAATTTTAATTGCGCCAGGGATTGCCTTTTCTATAGTAAATTATTCAAAAAATAATTTTCAACTGTCGCAAATTTTAATTACGCCAGGGATTGCCTTTTCTATAGTAAATTATTCAAAAAATAATTTTCAACTGTCGCAAATTTTAATTACGCCAGGGATTGCCTTTTCTATAGTCAATTATTCAAAAAATAATTTTCAACTGTCGCAAATTTTAATTACTCCAGGGATTGCCTTTTCTATAGTAAATTATTCAAAAAATTATTTTTTACTGTCGCAAATTTCAAATCCGCCAGGGATTGACTTTTCTATAGTAAATTATTCAAAAAATAATTTTTTACTGTCGCAAATTTTAATTACGCCAGGGATTGCCTTTTCTATAGTAAATTATTCAAAAAATAATTTTCTACTGTCGCAAATTTCAAATCCGCCAGGGATTGCCTTTTCTATAGTAAACTTTTCAAAAAATAATTTTTTACTGTCGCAAATTTTAATTACGCCAGGGATTGCCTTTTCTATAGTAAATTATTCAAAAAATAATTTTATACTGTCGCAAATTTTAATTGCGCCAGGGATTGCCTTTTCTATAGTAAATTATTCAAAAAATAATTTTTTACTGTCGCAAATTTTCATTACGCCAGGGATTGCCTTTTCTATAGTAAATTATTAAAAAAATTATTTTATACTGTCGCAAATTTTAATTACGCCAGGGATTGCCTTTTCTATAGTAAATTATTCAAAAAATAATTTTCTACTGTCGCAAATTTTAATTACGCCAGGGATTGCCTTTTCTATAGTAAATTATTCAAAAAATAATTTTCAACTGTCGCAAATTTGAAATCCGCCAGGGATTGCCTTTTCTATAGTAAATTATTCAAAAAATAATTTTATACTGTCTCAAATTTTAATTGCGCCAGGGATTGCCTTTTCTATAGTAAACTATTCAAAAAATAATTTTCAACTGTCGCAAATTTTAATTACGCCAGGGATTGCCTTTTCTATAGTAAATTATTCAAAAAATAATTTTCAACTCTCGCAAATTTTAATTACGCCAGGGATTGCATTTTCTATAGTAAATTATTCAAAAAATAATTTTCTACTGACGCAAATTTTAATTACGCCAGGGATTTCCTTTTCTATAGTAAATTTTGCAAAAAAATAATTTTTTACTGCCGCAAATTTTAAATATCCCAGGGGTTGCCTTTTCTATAGTAAATTATTCAAAAAATAATTTTCTACTGTCGCAAATTTTAATTACGCCAGGGATTGCCTTTTCTATAGTAAATTATTCAAAAAATAATTTTATACTGTCGCAAATTTTAATTGCGCCAGGGATTGCCTTTTCTATAGTAAATTATTCAAAAAATAATTTTCAACTGTCGCAAATTTTAATTACGCCAGGGATTGCCTTTTCTATAGTAAAATATTCAAAAAATAATTTGCAACTGTCGCATATTTTAATTACGCCAGGGATTGCCTTTTCTATAGTAAATTATTCAAAAAATAATTTTTTACTGTCGCAAATTTTAAGTGCGCCAGTGATTGCCTTTTCTATAGTAAATTTTGCAAAAAATAATTTTCTACTGTCGCAAATTTTAATTACGCCAGGGATTGCCTTTTCTATAGTAAATTATTCAAAAAATAATTTTATACCGTCGCAAATTTTAATTGCGCCAGGGATTGCCTTTTCTATAGTAAATTATTCAAAAAATAATTTTCAACTGTCGCAAATTTTAATTACGCCAGGGATTGCCTTTTCTATAGTAAATTATTCAAAAAATAATTTTCAACTGTCGCAAATTTTAATTACGCCAGGGATTGCCTTTTCTATAGTCAATTATTCAAAAAATAATTTTCAACTGTCGCAAATTTTAATTACTCCAGGGATTGCCTTTTCTATAGTAAATTATTCAAAAAATTATTTTTTACTGTCGCAAATTTCAAATCCGCCAGGGATTGACTTTTCTATAGTAAATTATTCAAAAAATAATTTTTTACTGTCGCAAATTTTAATTACGCCAGGGATTGCCTTTTCTATAGTAAATTATTCAAAAAATAATTTTCTACTGTCGCAAATTTCAAATCCGCCAGGGATTGCCTTTTCTATAGTAAACTTTTCAAAAAATAATTTTTTACTGTCGCAAATTTTAATTACGCCAGGGATTGCCTTTTCTATAGTAAATTATTCAAAAAATAATTTTATACTGTCGCAAATTTTAATTGCGCCAGGGATTGCCTTTTCTATAGTAAATTATTCAAAAAATAATTTTTTACTGTCGCAAATTTTCATTACGCCAGGGATTGCCTTTTCTATAGTAAATTATTAAAAAAATTATTTTATACTGTCGCAAATTTTAATTACGCCAGGGATTGCCTTTTCTATAGTAAATTATTCAAAAAATAATTTTCTACTGTCGCAAATTTTAATTACGCCAGGGATTGCCTTTTCTATAGTAAATTATTCAAAAAATAATTTTCAACTGTCGCAAATTTGAAATCCGCCAGGGATTGCCTTTTCTATAGTAAATTATTCAAAAAATAATTTTATACTGTCGCAAATTTTAATTGCGCCAGGGATTGCCTTTTCTATAGTAAACTATTCAAAAAATAATTTTCAACTGTCGCAAATTTTAATTACGCCAGGGATTGCCTTTTCTATAGTAAATTATTCAAAAAATAATTTTCAACTGTCGCAAATTTTAATTGCGCCAGGGATTGCCTTTTCTATAGTAAATTATTCAAAAAATAATTTTCAACTTTCGCAAATTTTAATTACGCCAGGAATTGCCTTTTCTATAGTAAATTATTCAAAAAATAATTTTCAACTGTCGCAAATTTTAATTGCGCCACGGATTGCCTTTTCTATAGTAAATTATTCAAAAAATAATTTTTTACTGTCGCATATTTTAAATATCCCAGGGATTGTTTTTTCTATAGTAAATTATTCAAAAAAATATTTTCTACTGTCGCAAATTTTAATTACGCCAGGGATTGCCTTTTCTATAGTAAATTATTCAAAAAATAATTTTTTACTGTCGCAAATTTTAATTACGCCAGGGATTGCCTTTTCTATAGTAAATTATTCAAAAAATAATTTTCTACTGTCGCAAATTTCAAATCCGCCAGGGATTGCCTTTTCTATAGTAAATTATTCAGAAAATAATTTTTAACTGTCGCAAATTTTAATTGCGCCAGGGATTGCCTTTTCTATAGTAAATTATTCAAAAAATAATTTTTTACTGTCGAAAATTTTAATTACGCCAGGGATTGCCTTTTCTATAGTAAATTATTCAAAAAATAATTTTCTACTGTCGCAAATTTTAATTACGCCAGGGATTGCCTTTTCTATAGTAAACTTTTCAAAAAATAATTTTCTACTGTCGCAAATTTTAATTGCGCCAGGGATTGCCTTTTCTATAGTAAATTATTCAAAAAATAATTTTATACTGTCGCAAATTTTAAATATCCCAGGGATTGCCTTTTCTATAGTAAATTATTCAAAAAATAATTTTATACTGTCGCAAATTTTAATTACGCCAGGGATTGCCTTTTCTATAGTAAATTATTCAAAAAATAATTTTCTACTGTCGCAAATTTTAATTGCTCCAGGGATTGCCTTTTCTATAGTAAATTATTCAAAAAATAATTTTTTACTGTCGCAAATTTTAATTACGCCAGGGATTGCCTTTTCTATAGTAAATTATTCAAAAAATAATTTTCTACTGTCGCAAATTTTAATTGCGCCAGGGATTGCCTTTTCTATAGTAAATTATTCAAAAAATAATTTTTTACTGTCGCAAATTTCAAATCCGCCAGGGATTGCCTTTTCTATAGTAAATTATTCAAAAAATAATTTTTTAATGTCGCAAATTTTAATTACGCCAGGGATTGCCTTTTCTATAGTAAATTATTCAAAAAATAATTTTTTACTGTCGCAAATTTTAATTGAGCCAGGGATTGCCTTTTCTATAGTAAATTATTCAAAAAATAATTTTCTACTGTCGCAAATTTTAATTACGCCAGGGATTGCCTTTTCTATAGTAAATTATTCAAAAAATAATTTTTTACTGTCGCAAATTTTAAGTGCGCCAGGGATTGCCTTTTCTATAGTAAATTATTCAAAAAATAATTTTCTACTGTCGCAAATTTTAATTACGCCAGGGATTGCCTTTTCTATAGTAAATTATTCAAAAAATAATTTTCAACTGTCGCAAATTTTAATTACGCCAGGGATTGCATTTTATATAGTAAATTATTCAAAAAATAATTTTCTACTGACGCAAATTTTAATTACGCCAGGGATTTCCTTTTCTATAGTAAATTTTGCAAAAAAATAATTTTTTACTGTCGCAAATTTTAAATATCCCAGGGATTGCCTTTTCTATAGTAAATTATTCAAAAAATAATTTTCTACTGTCGCAAATTTTAATTACGCCAGGGATTGCCTTTTCTATAGTAAATTATTCAAAAAATAATTTTATACTGTCGCAAATTTTAATTGCGCCAGGGATTGCCTTTTCTATAGTAAATTATTCAAAAAATAATTTTCAACTGTCGCAAATTTTAATTACGCCAGGGATTGCCTTTTCTATAGTAAAATATTCAAAAAATAATTTTCAACTGTCGCATATTTTAATTACGCCAGGGATTGCCTTTTCTATAGTAAATTATTCAAAAAATAATTTTTTACTGTCGCAAATTTTAAGTGCGCCAGTGATTGCTTTTCTATAGTAAATTTTGCAAAAAATAATTTTCTACTGTCGCAAATTTTAATTACGCCAGGGATTGCCTTTTCTATAGTAAATTATTCAAAAAATAATTTTCAACTGTCGCAAATTTTAATTGCGCCAGGGATTGCCTTTTCTATAGTAAATCTTTCAAAAAATAATTTTTTACTGTCGCAAATTTTAATTACGCCAGGGATTGCCTTTTCTATAGTAAATTATTCAAAAAATAATTTTCAACTGTCGCAAATTTTAATTGCGCCAGGGATTGCCTTTTCTATAGTAAATTTTGCAAAAAATTATTTTCTACTGTCGCAAATTTTAATTACGCCAGGGATTGCCTTTTCTATAGTAAATTATTCAAAAAATAATTTTCAACTGTCGCAAATTTTAATTGCGCCAGGGATTGCATTTTCTATAGTAAATTATTCAAAAAATAATTTTCTACTGTCGCAAATTTTAATTACGCCAGGGATTGCCTTTTCTATAGTAAACTTTTCAAAAAATAATTTTCAACTGTCGCAAATTTTAATTGCGCCAGGGATTGCCTTTTCTATAGTAAATTATTCAAAAAATAATTTTATACTGTCGCAAATTTTAAATATCCCAGGGATTGCCTTTTCTATAGTAAATTATTCAAAAAATAATTTTATACTGTCGCAAATTTTAATTACGCCAGGGATTGCCTTTTCTATAGTAAATTATTCAAAAAATAATTTTCTACTGTCGCAAATTTCAAATCCGCCAGAGATTGCCTTTTCTATAGTAAATTATTCAAAAAATAATTTTCTACTGTCGCAAATTTCAAATCCGCCAGGGATTACCTTTTCTATAGTAAATTATTCAAAAAATAATTTTCAACTGTCGCAAATTTTAATTGCGCCAGGGATTGCCTTTTCTATAGTAAATTATTCAAAAAATAATTTTTGACTGTCGCAAATTTTAATTACGCCAGGGATTGCCTTTTCTATAGTAAATTATTCAAAAAATAATTTTCTACTATCGCAAATTTCAAATCCGCCAGGGATTGCCTTTTCTATATTAAATTATTCAAAAAATAATTTTTTACTGTCGCAAGTTTTAATTGCGCCAGGGATTGCCTTTTCTATAGTAAATTATTCAAAAAATAATTTTCAACTGTCGCAAATTTTAATTACGCCAGGGATTGCATTTTCTATAGTAAATTATTCAAAAAATAATTTTCTACTGTCGCAAATTTTAATTACGCCAGGGATTGCCTTTTCTATAGTAAATTTTGCAAAAAAATAATTTTTTACTGTCGCAAATTTTAAATATCCCAGGGATTGCTTTTTCTATAGTAAATTATTCAAAAAATAATTTTCTACTGTCGCAAATTTTAATTACGCCAGGGATTGCCTTTTCTATAGTAAATTATTCAAAAAATAATTTTATACTGTCGCAAATTTTAATTGCGCCAGGGATTGCCTTTTCTATAGTAAATTATTCAAAAAATAATTTTCAACTGTCGCAAATTTTAATTACGCCAGGGATTGCCTTTTCTATAGTAAATTATTCAAAAAATAATTTTCAACTGTCGCAAGTTTTAATTACGCCAGGGATTGCCTTTTCTATAGTAAATTATTCAAAAAATAATTTTTTACTGTCGCAAATTTTAAGTACGCCTTTTCTATAGTAAATTTTGCAAAAAATAATTTTCTACTGTCGCAAATTTTAATTACGCCAGGGATTGCCTTTTCTATAGTAAATTATTCAAAAAATAATTTTCAACTGTCGCAAATTTTAATTGCGCCAGGGATTGCCTTTTCTATAGTAAATTTTACAAAAAATAATTTTTTACTGTCGCAAATTTTAATTACGCCAGGAATTGCCTTTTCCATAGTAAATTATTCAAAAAATAATTTTCAACTGTCGCAAATTTTAATTGCGCCAGGGATTGCCTTTTCTAAAGTAAATTATTCAAAAAATAATTTTTTACTGTCGCAAATTTCAAATCCGCCAGGGATTGCCTTTTCTATAGTAAATTATTTAAAAAATAAATTTATACTGTCGCAAATTTTAAATACGCCAGGGATTGCCTTTTCTATAGTAAATTATTCAAAAAATAATTTTATACTGTCGCAAATTTTAGTTGCGCCAGGGATTGCCTTTTCTATAGTAAATTTTTCAAAAAAAATTTTTTTACTGTCGCAAATTTTAAGTGCGCCATGGATTGCCTTTTCTATAGTAAATTTTGCAAAAAATAATTTTCTACTGTCGCAAATTTTAATTACGCCAGGGATTGCCTTTTCTATAGTAAATTATTCAAAAAATAATTTTCAACTGTCGCAAATTTTAATTGCGCCAGGGATTGCCTTTTCTATAGTAAATTTAAAAAAAATAATTTTTTACTGTCGCAAATTTTAATTACGCCAGGGTTTGCCTTTTCTATAGTAAATTATTCAAAAAATAATTTTCAACTGTCGCAAATTTTAATTGCGCCAGGGATTGCCTTTTCTATAGTAAATTATTCAAAAAATAATTTTTTACTGTCGTAAATTTCAAATCCGCCAGGGATTGCCTTTTCTATAGTAAATTATTCAAAAAATAATTTTCTACTGTCGCAAATTTTAATTGCGCCAGGGATTGCCTTTTCTATAGTAAATTTTTCAAAAAATAATTTTTTACTGTTGCAAATTTTAAATATCCCAGGGATTGCCTTTTCTATAGTAAATTATTCAAAAAATAATTTTCTACTGTCGCAAATTTTAATTACGCCAGGGATTGCCTTTTCTATAGTAAATTATTCAAAAAATAATTTTATACTGTCGCAAATTTTAATTGCGCCAGGGATTGCCTTTTCTATAGTAAATTATTCAAAAAATAATTTTCAACTGTCGCAAATTTTAATTACGCCAGCGATTGCCTTTTCTATAGTAAATTATTCAAAAAATAATTTTCAACTGTCGCAAATTTTAATTACGCCAGGGATTGCCTTTTCTATAGTAAATTATTCAAAAAATAATTTTCTACTGTCGCAAATTTTAATTACGCCAGGGATTGCCTTTTCTATAGTAAATTATTCAAAAAATAATTTTCAACTGTCGCAAATTTTAATTACGCCAGCGATTGCCTTTTCTATAGTAAATTATTCAAAAAATAATTTTCAACTGTCGCAAATTTTAATTACGCCAGGGATTGCCTTTTCTATAGTAAATTATTCAAAAAATAATTTTCTACTGTCGCAAATTTTAATTACGCCAGGGATTGCCTTTTCTATAGTAAATTATTCAAAAAATAATTTTTTACTGTCGCAAATTTTAATTACGCCAGGGATTGCCTTTTCTATAGTAAATTATTCAAAAAATAATTTTCTACTGTCGCAAATTTCAAATCCGCCAGGGATTGCCTTTTCTATAGTAAACTTTTCAAAAAATAATTTTTTACTGTCGCAAATTTTAATTACGCCAGGGATTGCCTTTTCTATAGTAAATTATTCAAAAAATAATTTTTTACTGTCGCAAATTTCAAATCCGCCAGGGATTGCCTTTTCTATAGTAAATTATTCAAAAAATAATTTTCTACTGTCGCAAATTTTAATTACGCCAGGGATTGCCTTTTCTATAGTAAATTTTTCAAAAAATAATTTTTTACTGTTGCAAATTTTAAATATCCCAGGGATTGCCTTTTCTATAGTAAATTATTCAAAAAATAATTTTCTACTGTCGCAAATTTTAATTACGCCAGGGATTGCCTTTTCTATAGTAAATTATTCAAAAAATAATTTTATACTGTCGCAAATTTTAATTGCGCCAGGGATTGCCTTTTCTATAGTAAATTATTCAAAAAATAATTTTCAACTGTCGCAAATTTTAATTACGCCAGCGATTGCCTTTTCTATAGTAAATTATTCAAAAAATAATTTTCAACTGTCGCAAATTTTAATTACGCCAGGGATTGCCTCTTCTATAGTAAATTATTCAAAAAATAGTTTTCTACTGTCGCAAATTTTAGTTGCGCCAGGGATTGCCTTTTCTATAGTAAATTTTTCAAAAAATATTTTTTTACTGTCGCAAATTTTAAGTGCGCCATGGATTGCCTTTTCTATAGTAAATTTTGCAAAAAATAATTTTCTACTGTCGCAAATTTTAATTACGCCAGGGATCGCCTTTTCTATAGTAAATTATTCAAAAAATAATTTTCAACTGTCGCAAATTTTAATTGCGCCAGGGATTGCCTTTTCTATAGTAAATTTAAAAAAAATAATTTTTTACTGTCGCAAATTTTAATTACGCCAGGGTTTGCCTTTTCTATAGTAAATTATTCAAAAAATAATTTTTTACTGTCGCAAATTTTAAGTACGCCAGGGATTGCCTTTTCTATAGTAAATTTTGCAAAAAATAATTTTCTACTGTCGCAAATTTTAATTACGCCAGGGATTGCCTTTTCTATAGTAAATTATTCAAAAAATAATTTTCAACTGTCGCAAATTTTAATTGCGCCAGGGATTGCCTTTTCTATAGTAAATTATTCAAAAAATAATTTTCTACTGTCGCAAATTTTAATTACGCCAGGGATTGCCTTTTCTATAGTAAATTTTTCAAAAAATAATTTTTTACTGTTGCAAATTTTAAATATCCCAGGGATTGCCTTTTCTATAGTAAATTATTCAAAAAATAATTTTCTACTGTCGCAAATTTTAATTACGCCAGGGATTGCCTTTTCTATAGTAAATTATTCAAAAAATAATTTTATACTGTCGCAAATTTTAATTGCGCCAGGGATTGCCTTTTCTATAGTAAATTATTCAAAAAATAATTTTCAACTGTCGCAAATTTTAATTACGCCAGCGATTGCCTTTTCTATAGTAAATTATTCAAAAAATAATTTTCAACTGTCGCAAATTTTAATTACGCCAGGGATTGCCTTTTCTATAGTAAATTATTCAAAAAATAATTTTCTACTGTCGCAAATTTTAATTACGCCAGGGATTGCCTTTTCTATAGTAAATTATTCAAAAAATAATTTTCAACTGTCGCAAATTTTAATTACGCCAGCGATTGCCTTTTCTATAGTAAATTATTCAAAAAATAATTTTCAACTGTCGCAAATTTTAATTACGCCAGGGATTGCCTTTTCTATAGTAAATTATTCAAAAAATAATTTTCTACTGCCGCAAATTTTAATTACGCCAGGGATTGCCTTTTCTATAGTAAATTATTCAAAAAATAATTTTTTACTGTCGCAAATTTTAATTACGCCAGGGATTGCCTTTTCTATAGTAAATTATTCAAAAAATAATTTTCTACTGTCGCAAATTTCAAATCCGCCAGGAATTGCCTTTTCTATAGTAAATTATTCAAAAAATAATTTTTTACTGTCGCAAATTTTAGTTGCGCCAGGGATTGCCTTTTCTATAGTAAATTATTCAAAAATAATTTTTTACTGTCGCAAATTTTAATTACGCCAGGGATTGCCTTTTCTATAGTAAATTATTCAAAAAATAATTTTCTACTGTCGCAAATTTCAAATCCGCCAGGGATTGCCTTTTCTATAGTAAACTTTTCAAAAAATAATTTTTTACTGTCGCAAATTTTAATTACGCCAGGGATTGCCTTTTCTATAGTAAATTAATCAAAAAATAATTTTTTACTGTCGCAAATTTTAATTACGCCAGGGATTGCCTTTTCTATAGTAAATTATTCAAAAAATAATTTTCTACTGTCGCAAATTTTAATTACGCCAGGGATTGCCTTTTCTATAGTAAATTATTCAAAAAATAATTTTCTACTGTCGCAAATTTTAATTACTCCAGGGATTGCCTTTTCTATAGTAAATTATTCAAAAAATAATTTTCAACTGTCGCAAATTTCAAATCCGCCAGGGATTGCCTTTTCTATAGTAAATTATTCAAAAAATAATTTTCAACTGTCGCAAATTTCAAATCCGCCAGGGATTGCCTTTTCTATAGTAAATTATTCAAAAAATAATTTTCAACTGTCGCAAATTTTAATTACGCCAGCGATTGCCTTTTCTATAGTAAATTATTCAAAAAATAATTTTCAACTGTCGCAAATTTTAATTACGCCAGGGATTGCCTTTTCTATAGTAAATTATTCAAAAAATAATTTTTTACTGTCGCAAATTTTAATTACGCCAGGGATTGCCTTTTCTATAGTAAATTATTCAAAAAATAATTTTCTACTGTCGCAAATTTTAATTACGCCAGGGATTGCCTTTTCTATAGTAAATTATTCAAAAAATAATTTTCTACTGTCGCAAATTATAATTACGCCAGGGATTGCCTTTTCTATAGTAAATTATTCAAAAAATAATTTTGAACTGTCGCAAATTTCAAATCCGCCAGGGTTTGCCTTTTCCATAGTAAATTATTCAAAAAATAATTTTCAACTGTCGCAAATTTCAAATCCGCCAGGGATAGCCTTTTCTATAGTAAATTATTCAAAAAATAATTTTATACTGGCGCAAATTTTAATTGCGCCAGGGATTGCCTTTTCTATAGTAAATTATTCAAAATGTAATTTTATACTGTCGCAAATTTTAGTTGCACCAGGGATTGCCTTTTCTATAGTAAATTATTCAAAAAATAATTTTTTACTGTCGCAAATTTTAATTACGCCAGGGATTGCCTTTTCTATAGTAAATTATTCAAAAAATAATTTTCTACTGTCGCAAATTTTAATTACGCCAGGGATTGCCTTTTCTATAGTAAATTATTCAAAAAATAATTTTTTACTGTTGCAAATTTTAAATATCCCAGGGATTGCCTTTTCTATAGTAAATTATTCAAAAAATAATTTTCTACTGTCGCAAATTTTAATTACGCCAGGGATTGCCTTTTCTATAGTAAATTATTCAAAAAATAATTTTATACTGTCGCAAATTTTAATTGCGCCAGGGATTGCCTTTTCTATAGTAAATTATTCAAAAAATAATTTTCAACTGTCGCAAATTTTAATTACGCCAGCGATTGCCTTTTCTATAGTAAATTATTCAAAAAATAATTTTCAACTGTCGCAAATTTTAATTACGCCAGGGATTGCCTTTTCTATAGTAAATTATTCAAAAAATAATTTTTTACTGTCGCAAATTTTAATTACGCCAGGGATTGCCTTTTCTATAGTAAATTATTCAAAAAATAATTTTCTACTGTCGCAAATTTTAATTACGCCAGGGATTGCCTTTTCTATAGTAAATTATTCAAAAAATAATTTTCTACTGTCGCAAATTATAATTACGCCAGGGATTGCCTTTTCTATAGTAAATTATTCAAAAAATAATTTTGAACTGTCGCAAATTTCAAATCCGCCAGGGTTTGCCTTTTCCATAGTAAATTATTCAAAAAATAATTTTCAACTGTCGCAAATTTCAAATCGGCCAGGGATAGCCTTTTCTATAGTAAATAATTCAAAAAATAATTTTATACTGGCGCAAAATTTAATTGCGCCAGGGATTGCCTTTTCTATAGTAAATTATTCAAAATGTAATTTTATACTGTCGCAAATTTTAGTTGCACCAGGGATTGCCTTTTCTATAGTAAATTATTCAAAAAATAATTTTTTACTGTCGCAAATTTTAATTACGCCAGGGATTGCCTTTTCTATAGTAAATTATTCAAAAAATAATTTTCTACTGTCGCAAATTTTAATTACGCCAGGGATTGCCTTTTCTATAGTAAATTATTCAAAAAATAATTTTCAACTGTCGCAAATTTTAAATATCCCAGGGATTGCCTTTTCTATAGTAAATTGCTCACAAATTAATTTTTTACTGTCGCAAATTTTAATTGCGCCAGGGATTTCCTTTTCTATAGTAAATTATTCAAAAAATAATTTTCAACTCTCGCAAATTTCAAATCCGCCAGGGATTGCCTTTTCTATAGTAAATTATTCAAAAAATAATTTTATACTGTCGCAAATTTTAATTACGCCAGGGATTGCCTTTTCTACAGTAAATTATTCCAAAAATAATTTTCAACTGTCGCAAATTTTAAGTGCGCCAGGGATTGCCTTTTCTATAGTAAATTATTCAAAAAATAATTTTTTACTGTCGCAAATTTTAATTGCGCCAGGGATTGCCTATCCTATAGTAAATTATTCAAAAAATAATTTTATACTGTCGCAAATTTTAATTACGCCAGGGATTGCCTTTTCTATAGTAAATTATTCAAAAAATAATTTTCAACTGTCGCAAATTTTAAGTGCGCCAGGGATTGCTTTTTCTATAGTAAATTATTCAAAAAATAATTTTCAACTGTCGCAAATTTTAATTACGCCAGGGATTGCCTTTTCTATAGTAACTTATTCAAAAAATAATTTTATACTGTCGCAAATTTTAATTACGCCAGGGATTGCCTTTTCTATAGTAAATTATTCAAAAAATAATTTTTTACTGTCGCAAATTTTAAGTGCGCCAGGGATTGCCTTTTCTATAGTAAATTATTCAAAAAATAATTTTATACTGTCGCAAATTTTAAATACGCCAGGGATTGCCTTTTCTATAGTAAATTATTCAAAAAATAATTTTATACTGTCGCAAATTTTAATTACGCCAGGGATTGCCTTTTCTATAGTAAATTATTCAAAAAATAATTTTATACTGTCGCAAATTTTAATTACGCCAGGGATTGCATTTTCTATAGTAAATTATACAAAAAATAATTTTTTACTGTCGCAAATTTTAATTACGCCAGGGATTGCCTTTTCTATAGTAAATTATTCAAAAAATAATTTTCAACGGTCGCAAATTTCAAATCCGCCAGGGATTGCCTTTTCTATACTAAATTATTCAAAAAATAATTTTTTACAATCACAAGTTTTAATTGCGCCAGGGATTGCCTTTTCTACAGTAAATTTTTCAAAATATTAATTATATACTGTCGCAAATTTTAAATACGCCAGGGATTGCCTTTTCTATAGTAAATTATTCAAAAAATTATTTTATACTGTCGCAAATTTTAATTACGCCAGGGATTGCCTTTTCTATAGTAAATTTTGCAAAAAATAATTTTCTACTGTCGCAAATTTTAACTACGCCAGGGATTGCCTTTTCTATAGTAAATTATTCAAAAAATAATTTTTTACTGTCGCAAATTTTAAGTGCGCCAGGGATTGCCTTTTCTATAGTAAATTTTGCAAAAAATAATTTTCTACTGTCGCAAATTTTAATTACGCCAGGGATTGCCTTTTCTATAGTAAATTATTCAAGAAATAATTTTCAACTGTCGCAAATTTTAATTGCGCCAGGGATTGCCTTTTCTATAGTAAATTATTCAAAAAATAATTTTTTACTGTCGCAAATTTTAAGTGCGCCAGGGATTGCCTTTTCTATAGTAAATTATTCAAAAAATAATTTTATACTGTCGCAAATTTTAAATACGCCAGGGATTGCCTTTTCTATAGTAAATTATTCAAAAAATAATTTTATACTGTCGCAAATTTTAATTACGCCAGGGATTACCTTTTCTATAGTAAATTATTCAAAAAATAGTTTTCAATTGTCGCAAATTTTAATTGCGCCAGGGATTGCCTTTTCTATAGTAAATTATTCAAAAAATAATTTTCAACTGTCGCAAATTTTAATTACGCCAGGGATTGCCTTTTCTATAGTAAACTTTTCAAAAAATAATTTTCTACTGTCGCAAATTTTAATTACGCCAGGGATTGCCTTTTCTATAGTAAATTATTCAAAAAATAATTTTCAACTGTCGCAAATTTTAATTGCGCCAGGGATTGCCTTTTCTATAGTAAATTATTCAAAAAATAATTTTTTACTGTCGCAAATTTCAAATCCGCCAGGGATTGCCTTTTCTATAGTAAATTATTCAAAAAATAATTTTCTACTGTCGCAAATTTCAAATCCGCCAGGGATTGCCTTTTCTATAGTAAATTATTCAAAAAATAATTTTTTACTGTCGCAAATTTTAAATACGCCAGGGATTGCCTTTTCTATAGTAAATTTTGCAAAAAATAATTTTCTACTGTCGCAAATTTTAATTACGCCAGGGATTGCCTTTTCTATAGTAAATTATTCAAGAAATAATTTTCAACTGTCGCAAATTTTAATTGCGCCAGGGATTGCCTTTTCTATAGTAAATTATTCAAAAAATAATTTTCTACTGTCGCAAATTTCAAATCCGCCAGGGATTGCCTTTTCTATAGTAAATTATTCAAAAAATAATTTTTTACTGTCGCAAATTTTAATTGCGCCAGGGATTGCCTTTTCTATAGTAAATTATTCAAAAAATAATTTTCAACTGTCGCAAATTTTAATTACGCCAGGGATTGCCTTTTCTATAGTAAACATTTCAAAAAATAATTTTATACTGTCGCAAATTTTAATTACGCCAGGGATTGCCTTTTCAATAGTAAATTATTCAAAAAATAATTTTATACTGTCGCAAATTTTAATTGCGCCAGGGATTGCCTTTTCTATAGTAAATTATTCAAAAAATAATTTTTTACTGTCGCAAATTTCAAATCCGCCAGGGATTGCCTTTTCTATAGTAAATTATTCAAAAAATAATTTTCTACTGTCGCAAATTTTAATTACGCCAGGGATTGCCTTTTCTATAGTAAATTTTGCAAAAAAATAATTTTTTACTGTCGCAAATTTTAAATATCCCAGGGATTGCCTTTTCTATAGTAAATTATTCAAAAAATAATTTTATACTGTCGCAAATTTTAATTGCGCCAGGGATTGCCTTTTCTATAGTAAATTATTCAAAAAATAATTTTATACTGTCGCAAATTTTAATTACGCCAGGGATTGCCTTTTCTATAGTAAATTATTCAAAAAATAATTTTTTACTGTCGCAAATTTTAAGTGCGCCAGGGATTGCCTTTTCTATAGTAAATTATTCAAAAAATAATTTTATACTGTCGCAAATTTTAAATACGCCAGGGATTGCCTTTTCTATAGTAAATTATTCAAAAAGTAATTTTATACGGTCGCAAATTTTAATTACGCCAGGGATTGCCTTTTCTATAGTAAATTATTCAAAAAATAATTTTCAACTGTCGCAAATTTTAATTACGCCAGGGATTGCCTTTTCTATAGTAAACATTTCAAAAAATAATTTTATACTGTCGCAAATTTTAATTACGCCAGGGATTGCCTTTTCAATAGTAAATTATTCAAAAAATAATTTTATACTGTCGCAAATTTTAATTGCGCCAGGGATTGCCTTTTCTATAGTAAATTATTCAAAAAATAATTTTTTACTGTCGCAAATTTCAAATCCGCCAGGGATTGCCTTTTCTATAGTAAATTATTCAAAAAATAATTTTCTACTGTCGCAAATTTCAAATCCGCCAGGGATTGCCTTTTCTATAGTAAATTATTCAAAAAATAATTTTTTACTGTCGCAAATTTTAAATACGCCAGGGATTGCCTTTTCTATAGTAAACTTTTCAAAAAATAATTTTCTACTGTCGCAAATTTTAATTACGCCAGGGATTGCCTTTTCTATAGTAAATTATTCAAAAAATAATTTTCTACTGTCGCAAATTTTAATTACGCCAGGGATTGCCTTTTCTATATTAAATTTTGCAAAAAAATAATTTTTTACTGTCGCAAATTTTAAATATCCCAGGGATTGCCTTTTCTATAGTAAATTATTCAAAAAATAATTTTCTACTGTCGCAAATTTTAATTACGCCAGGGATTGCCTTTTCTATAGTAAATTATTCAAAAAATAATTTTATACTGTCGCAAATTTTAATTGCGCCAGGGATTGCCTTTTCTATAGTAAATTATTCAAAAAATAATTTTCAACTGTCGCAAATTTTAATTACGCCAGGGATTGCCTTTTCTATAGTAAATTATTCAAAAAATAATTTTCTACTGTCGCAAATTTTAATTACGCCAGGGATTGCCTTTTGTATAGTAAATTATTCAAAAAATAATTTTCTACTGTCGCAAATTTCAAATCCGCCAGGGATTGCCTTTTCTATAGTAAATTATTCAAAAAATTATTTTTTACTGTCGCAAATTTTAATTGCGCCAGGGATTGCCTTTTCTATAGTAAATTATTCAAAAAATAATTTTCAACTGTCGCAAATTTTAATTACGCCAGGGATTGCCTTTTCTATAGTAAACTTTTCAAAAAATAATTTTCTACTGTCGCAAATTTTAATTACGCCAGGGATTGCCTTTTCTATAGTAAATTATTCAAAAAATTATTTTCAACTGTCGCAAATTTTAATTGCGCCAGGGATTGCCTTTTCTATAGTAAATTATTCAAAAAATAATTTTTTACTGTCGCAAATTTCAAATCCGCCAGGGATTGCCTTTTCTATAGTAAATTATTCAAAAAATAATTTTCTACTGTCGCAAATTTCAAATCCGCCAGGGATTGCCTTTTCTATAGTAAATTATTCAAAAAATAATTTTTTACTGTCGCAAATTTTAAATACGCCAGGGATTGCCTTTTCTATAGTAAACTTTTCAAAAAATAATTTTCTACTGTCGCAAATTTTAATTACGCCAGGGATTGCCTTTTCTATAGTAAATTATTCAAAAAATAATTTTCTACTGTCGCAAATTTTAATTACGCCAGGGATTGCCTTTTCTATAATAAATTTTGCAAAAAAATAATTTTTTACTGTCGCAAATTTTAAATATCCCAGGGATTGCCTTTTCTATAGTAAATTATTCAAAAAATAATTTTCTACTGTCGTAAATTTTAATTACGCCATGGATTGCCTTTTCTATAGTAAATTATTCAAAAAATAATTTTACACTGTCGCAAATTTTAATTGCGCCAGGGATTGCCTTTTCTATAGAAAATTATTCAAAAAATAATTTTCAACTGTCGCAAATTTTAATTACGCCAGGGATTGCCTTTTCTATAGTAAATTATTCAAAAAATAATTTTCTACTGTCGCAAATTTTAATTACGCCAGGGATTGCCTTTTCTATAGTAAATTATTCAAAAAATAATTTTCTACTGTCGCAAAATTTTAATTACGCCAGGGATTGCCTTTTCTATAGTAAATTATTCAAAAAATAATTTTCAACTGTCGCAAATTTTAATTGCGCCAGGGATTGCCATTTCTATAGTAAATTATTCAAAAAATAATTTTTTACTATCGCAAATTCCAAATCCGCCAGGGGTTGCCTTTTCTATAGTAAATTATTCAAAAAATAATTTTCTACTGTCGCAAATTTCAAATCCGCCAGGGATTGCCTTTTCTATAGTAAATTATTCAAAAAATAATTTTTTACTGTCGCAAATTTTATTTGCGCCAGGGATTGCCTTTTCTATAGTAAATTATTCAAAAAATAATTTTCAACTGTCGCAAATTTTAATTACGCCAGGGATTGCCTTTTCTATAGTAAACTTTTCAAAAAATAATTTTCTACTGTCGCAAATTTTAATTACGCCAGGGATTGCCTTTTCTATAGTAAATTATTCAAAAAATAATTTTCAACTGTCGCAAATTTTAATTGCGCCAGGGATTGCCTTTTCTATAGTAAATTATTCAAAAAATAATTTTTTACTGTCGCAAATTTCAAATCCGCCAGGGATTGCCTTTTCTATAGTAAATTATTCAAAAAATAATTTTCTACTGTCGCAAATTTGAAATACGCCAGGGATTGCCTTTTCTATAGTAAATTATTCAAAAAATAATTTTCAACTGTCGCAAATTTTAATTGCGCCAGGGCTTGCCTTTTCTATAGTAAATTATTCAAAAAATAATTTTTTACTGTCGCAAATTTTAATTGCGCCAGGGATTGCCTTTTCTATAGTAAATTATTCAAAAAATAATTTTCAACTGTCGCAAATTTTAATTGTGCCAGGGATTGCCTTTTCTATAGTAAATTATTCAAAAAATAATTTTATACTGTCGCAAATTTTAATTACGCCAGGGATTGCCTTTTCTATAGTAAACAATTCAAAAAATAATTTTCTACTGTCGCAAATTTCAAATCCGCCAGGGATTGCCTTTTCTATAGTAAATTATTCAAAAAATAATTTTATACTGTCGCAAATTTTAATTACGCCAGGGATTGCCTTTTCTATAGTAAATTATTCAAAAAATAATTTTCTACTGTCGCAAATTTCAAATCCGCCTGGGATTGCCTTTTCTATAGTAAATTATTCAAAAAATAATTTTCTACTGAGGCAAATTTCAAATCCGCCAGGGATTGCCTTTTCTATAGTAAATTATTCAAAAAATAATTTTTTATTGTCGCAAATTTTAAGTGCGCCAGGGATTGCCTTTTCTATAGTAAATTTTGCAAAAAATAATTTTCTACTGTCGCAAATTTTAATTACGCCATGGATTGCCTTTTCTATAGTAAATTATTCAAAAAATAATTTTCAACTGTCGCAAATTTTAATTGCGCCAGGGATTGCCTTTTCTATAGTAAATTATTCAAAAAATAATTTTATACTGTCGCAAATTTTAATTACGCCAGGGATTGCCTTTTCTATAGTAAATTATTCAAAAAATAATTTTATACTGACGCAAATTTTAAATACGCCAGGGATTGCCTTTTCTATAGTAAATTATTCAAAAAATAATTTTCAACTGTCGCAAATTTTAATTACGCCAGGGATTGCCTTTTCTATAGTAAACTTTTCAAAAAATAATTTTCTACTGTCGCAAATTTTAATTACGCCAGGGATTGCCTTTTCTATAGTAAATTATTCAAAAAATAATTTTCAACTGTCGCAAATTTTAATTGCGCCAGGGATTGCCTTTTCTATAGTAAATTATTCAAAAAATAATTTTTTACTGTCGCAAATTTCAAATCCGCCAGGGATTGCCTTTTCTATAGTAAATTATTCAAAAAATAATTTTCTACTGTCGCAAATTTCAAATCCGCCAGGGATTGCCTTTTCTATAGTAAATTATTCAAAAAATAATTTTTTACTGTCGCAAATTTTAAATACGCCAGGGATTGCCTTTTCTATAGTAAACTTTTCAAAAAATAATTTTCTACTGTCGCAAATTTTAATTACGCCAGGGATTGCCTTTTCTATAGTAAATTATTCAAAAAATAATTTTATACTGTCGCAAATTTTAATTGCGCCAGGGATTGCCTTTTCTATAGTAAATTATTCAAAAAATAATTTTCAACTGTCGCAAATTTTGATTACGCCAGGGATTGCCTTTTCTATAGTAAATTATTCAAAAAATAATTTTCTACTGTCGCAAATTTTAATTACGCCAGGGATTGCCTTTTCTATAGTAAATTATTCAAAAAATAATTTTTTACTGTCGCATATTTTAAATACGCCAGGGATTGCCTTTTCTATAGTAAACTTTTCAAAAAATAATTTTCTACTGTCGCAAATTTTAATTACGCCAGGGATTGCCTTTTCTATAGTAAATTATTCAAAAAATAATTTTATACTGTCGCAAATTTTAATTGCGCCAGGGATTGCCTTTTCTATAGTAAATTATTCAAAAAATAATTTTCAACTGTCGCAAATTTTAATTACGCCAGGGATTGCCTTTGCTATAGTAAATTATTCAAAAAATAATTTTCTACTGTCGCAAATTTTAATTACGCCAGGGATTGCCTTTTCTATAGTAAGTTATTCAAAAAATAATTTTCTACTGTCGCAAATTTTAATTACGCCAGGGATTGCCTTTTCTATAGTAAATTATTAAAAATTAAATTTTCAACTGTAGCAAATTTTAATTGCGCCAGGGATTGCCTTTTCTATAGTAAATTATTCAAAAAATAATTTTTTACAGTCGCAAATTTCAAATCCGCCAGGGATTGCCTTTTCTATAGTAAATTATTCAAAAAATAATTTTCTACTGTCGCAAATTTCAAATCCGCCAGGGATTGCCTTTTCTATAGTAAATTATTCAAAAAATAATTTTTTACTGTCGCAAATTTTAATTACGCCAGGGATTGCTTTTTCTATAGTAAACTTTTCAAAAAATAATTTTCTACTGTCGCAAATTTTAATTACGCCAGGGATTGCCTTTTCTATAGTAAATTATTCAAAAAATAATTTTCAACTGTCGCAAATTTTAATTGCGCCAGGGATTGCCTTTTCTATAGTAAATTTTTCAAAAAATAATTTTTTACTGTCGCAAATTTTAAATATCCCAGGGATTGCCTTTTCTATAGTAAATTATTCAAAAAATAATTTTTTACTGTCGCAAATTTTAATAACGCCAGGGATTGCCTTTTCTATAGTAAATTATTCAAAAAATAATTTTATACTGTCGCAAATTTTAATTGCGCCAGGGATTGCCTTTTCTATAGTAAATTATTCAAAAAATACTTTTCAACTGTCGCAAATTTTAATTACGCCAGCGATTGCCTTTTCTATAGTAAATTATTCAAAAAATAATTTTTAACTGTCGCAAATTTTAATTACGCCAGGGATTGCCTTTTCTATAGTAAATTATTCAAAAAATAATTTTCTACTGTCGCAAATTTTAATTACGCCAGGGATTGCCTTTTCTATAGTAAATTATTCAAAAAATAATTTTTTACTGTCGCAAATTTTAATTACGCCAGGGATTGCCTTTTTTATAGTAAATTATTCAAAAAATAATTTTCTACTGTCGCAAATTTCAAATCCGCCAGGGATTGCCTTTTCTATAGTAAATTATTCAAAAAATAATTTTTTACTGTCGCAAATTTTAATTGCGCCAGGGATTGCCTTTTCTATAGTAAATTATTCAAAAAATAATTTTTTACTGTCGCAAATTTTAATTACTCCAGGGATTGCCTTTTCTATAGTAAATTATTCAAAAAATAATTTTCTACTGTCGCAAATTTCAAATCCGCCAGGGATTGCCTTTTCTATAGTAAACTTTTCAAAAAATAATTTTTTACTGTCGCAAATTTTAATTTCGCCAGGGATTGCCTTTTTATAGTAAATTATTCAAAAAATAATTTTTTTACTGTCGCAAATATTAATTACGCCAGGGATTGCTTTTTCTATAGTAAATTATTCAAAAAATAATTTTCTACTGTCGCAAATTTTAATTGCGCCAGGGATTGCCTTTTCTATAGTAAATTATTCAAAAAATAATTTTTTACTATCGCAAATTCCAAATCCGCCAGGGGTTGCCTTTTCTATAGTAAATTATTCAAAAAATAATTTTCTACTGTCGCAAATTTCAAATCCGCCAGGGATTGCCTTTTCTATAGTAAATTATTCTAAAAATAATTTTTTACTGTCGCAAATTTTATTTGCGCCAGGGATTGCCTTTTCTATAGTAAATTATTCAAAAAATAATTTTCAACTGTCGCAAATTTTAATTACGCCAGGGATTGCCTTTTCTATAGTAAACTTTTCAAAAAATAATTTTCTACTGTCGCAAATTTTAATTACGCCAGGGATTGCCTTTTCTATAGTAAATTATTCAAAAAATAATTTTCAACTGTCGCAAATTTTAATTGCGCCAGGGATTGCCTTTTCTATAGTAAATTATTCAAAAAATAATTTTTTACTGTCGCAAATTTCAAATCCGCCAGGGATTGCCTTTTCTATAGTAAATTATTCAAAAAATAATTTTCTACTGTCGCAAATTTGAAATACGCCAGGGATTGCCTTTTCTATAGTAAATTATTCAAAAAATAATTTTCAACTGTCGCAAATTTTAATTGCGCCAGGGCTTGCCTTTTCTATAGTAAATTATTCAAAAAATAATTTTTTACTGTCGCAAATTTTAATTGCGCCAGGGATTGCCTTTTCTATAGTAAATTATTCAAAAAATAATTTTCAACTGTCGCAAATTTTAATTGTGCCAGGGATTGCCTTTTCTATAGTAAATTATTCAAAAAATAATTTTATACTGTCGCAAATTTTAATTACGCCAGGGATTGCCTTTTCTATAGTAAACAATTCAAAAAATAATTTTCTACTGTCGCAAATTTGAAATCCGCCAGGGATTGCCTTTTCTATAGTAAATTATTCAAAAAATAATTTTATACTGTCGCAAATTTTAATTACGCCAGGGATTGCCTTTTCTATAGTAAATTATTCAAAAAATAATTTTCTACTGTCGCAAATTTCAAATCCGCCTGGGATTGCCTTTTCTATAGTAAATTATTCAAAAAATAATTTTCTACTGAGGCAAATTTCAAATCCGCCAGGGATTGCCTTTTCTATAGTAAATTATTCAAAAAATAATTTTTTATTGTCGCAAATTTTAAGTGCGCCAGGGATTGCCTTTTCTATAGTAAATTTTGCAAAAAATAATTTTCTACTGTCGCAAATTTTAATTACGCCATGGATTGCCTTTTCTATAGTAAATTATTCAAAAAATAATTTTCAACTGTCGCAAATTTTAATTGCGCCAGGGATTGCCTTTTCTATAGTAAATTATTCAAAAAATAATTTTATACTGTCGCAAATTTTAATTACGCCAGGGATTGCCTTTTCTATAGTAAATTATTCAAAAAATAATTTTATACTGACGCAAATTTTAAATACGCCAGGGATTGCCTTTTCTATAGTAAATTATTCAAAAAATAATTTTCAACTGTCGCAAATTTTAATTACGCCAGGGATTGCCTTTTCTATAGTAAACTTTTCAAAAAATAATTTTCTACTGTCGCAAATTTTAATTACGCCAGGGATTGCCTTTTCTATAGTAAATTATTCAAAAAATAATTTTCAACTGTCGCAAATTTTAATTGCGCCAGGGATTGCCTTTTCTATAGTAAATTATTCAAAAAATAATTTTTTACTGTCGCAAATTTCAAATCCGCCAGGGATTGCCTTTTCTATAGTAAATTATTCAAAAAATAATTTTCTACTGTCGCAAATTTCAAATCCGCCAGGGATTGCCTTTTCTATAGTAAATTATTCAAAAAATAATTTTTTACTGTCGCAAATTTTAAATACGCCAGGGATTGCCTTTTCTATAGTAAACTTTTCAAAAAATAATTTTCTACTGTCGCAAATTTTAATTACGCCAGGGATTGCCTTTTCTATAGTAAATTATTCAAAAAATAATTTTATACTGTCGCAAATTTTAATTGCGCCAGGGATTGCCTTTTCTATAGTAAATTATTCAAAAAATAATTTTCAACTGTCGCAAATTTTGATTACGCCAGGGATTGCCTTTTCTATAGTAAATTATTCAAAAAATAATTTTCTACTGTCGCAAATTTTAATTACGCCAGGGATTGCCTTTTCTATAGTAAATTATTCAAAAAATAATTTTTTACTGTCGTATATTTTAAATACGCCAGGGATTGCCTTTTCTATAGTAAACTTTTCAAAAAATAATTTTCTACTGTCGCAAATTTTAATTACGCCAGGGATTGCCTTTTCTATAGTAAATTATTCAAAAAATAATTTTATACTGTCGCAAATTTTAATTGCGCCAGGGATTGCCTTTTCTATAGTAAATTATTCAAAAAATAATTTTCAACTGTCGCAAATTTTAATTACGCCAGGGATTGCCTTTGCTATAGTAAATTATTCAAAAAATAATTTTCTACTGTCGCAAATTTTAATTACGCCAGGGATTGCCTTTTCTATAGTAAGTTATTCAAAAAATAATTTTCTACTGTCGCAAATTTTAATTACGCCAGGGATTGCCTTTTCTATAGTAAATTATTAAAAATTAAATTTTCAACTGTAGCAAATTTTAATTGCGCCAGGGATTGCCTTTTCTATAGTAAATTATTCAAAAAATAATTTTTTACAGTCGCAAATTTCAAATCCGCCAGGGATTGCCTTTTCTATAGTAAATTATTCAAAAAATAATTTTCTACTGTCGCAAATTTCAAATCCGCCAGGGATTGCCTTTTCTATAGTAAATTATTCAAAAAATAATTTTTTACTGTCGCAAATTTTAATTACGCCAGGGATTGCTTTTTCTATAGTAAACTTTTCAAAAAATAATTTTCTACTGTCGCAAATTTTAATTACGCCAGGGATTGCCTTTTCTATAGTAAATTATTCAAAAAATAATTTTCAACTGTCGCAAATTTTAATTGCGCCAGGGATTGCCTTTTCTATAGTAAATTTTTCAAAAAATAATTTTTTACTGTCGCAAATTTTAAATATCCCAGGGATTGCCTTTTCTATAGTAAATTATTCAAAAAATAATTTTTTACTGTCGCAAATTTTAATAACGCCAGGGATTGCCTTTTCTATAGTAAATTATTCAAAAAATAATTTTATACTGTCGCAAATTTTAATTGCGCCAGGGATTGCCTTTTCTATAGTAAATTATTCAAAAAATACTTTTCAACTGTCGCAAATTTTAATTACGCCAGCGATTGCCTTTTCTATAGTAAATTATTCAAAAAATAATTTTCAACTGTCGCAAATTTTAATTACGCCAGGGATTGCCTTTTCTATAGTAAATTATTCAAAAAATAATTTTCTACTGTCGCAAATTTTAATTACGCCAGGGATTGCCTTTTCTATAGTAAATTATTCAAAAAATAATTTTTTACTGTCGCAAATTTTAATTACGCCAGGGATTGCCTTTTTTATAGTAAATTATTCAAAAAATAATTTTCTACTGTCGCAAATTTCAAATCCGCCAGGGATTGCCTTTTCTATAGTAAATTATTCAAAAAATAATTTTTTACTGTCGCAAATTTTAATTACTCCAGGGATTGCCTTTTCTATAGTAAATTATTCAAAAAATAATTTTCTACTGTCGCAAATTTCAAATCCGCCAGGGATTGCCTTTTCTATAGTAAACTTTTCAAAAAATAATTTTTTACTGTCGCAAATTTTAATTTCGCCAGGGATTGCCTTTTTATAGTAAATTATTCAAAAAATAATTTTTTTACTGTCGCAAATTTTAAATATCCCAGGGATTGCCTTTTCTATAGTAAATTATTCAAAAAATAATTTTTTACTGTCGCAAATTTTAATAACGCCAGGGATTGCCTTTTCTATAGTAAATTATTCAAAAAATAATTTTATACTGTCGCAAATTTTAATTGCGCCAGGGATTGCCTTTTCTATAGTAAATTATTCAAAAAATACTTTTCAACTGTCGCAAATTTTAATTACGCCAGCGATTGCCTTTTCTATAGTAAATTATTCAAAAAATAATTTTCAACTGTCGCAAATTTTAATTACGCCAGGGATTGCCTTTTCTATAGTAAATTATTCAAAAAATAATTTTCTACTGTCGCAAATTTTAATTACGCCAGGGATTGCCTTTTCTATAGTAAATTATTCAAAAAATAATTTTTTACTGTCGCAAATTTTAATTACGCCAGGGATTGCCTTTTTTATAGTAAATTATTCAAAAAATAATTTTCTACTGTCGCAAATTTCAAATCCGCCAGGGATTGCCTTTTCTATAGTAAATTATTCAAAAAATAATTTTTTACTGTCGCAAATTTTAATTGCGCCAGGGATTGCCTTTTCTATAGTAAATTATTCAAAAAATAATTTTTTACTGTCGCAAATTTTAATTACTCCAGGGATTGCCTTTTCTATAGTAAATTATTCAAAAAATAATTTTCTACTGTCGCAAATTTCAAATCCGCCAGGGATTGCCTTTTCTATAGTAAACTTTTCAAAAAATAATTTTTTACTGTCGCAAATTTTAATTTCGCCAGGGATTGCCTTTTTATAGTAAATTATTCAAAAAATAATTTTTTTACTGTCGCAAATATTAATTACGCCAGGGATTGCTTTTTCTATAGTAAATTATTCAAAAAATAATTTTCTACTGTCGCAAATTTTAATTACGCCAGGGATTGCCTTTTCTATAGTAAATTATTCAAAAAATAATTTTCTACTGTCGCAAATTTTAATTACGCCAGGGATTGCCTTTTCTATAGTAAATTATTCAAAAAATAATTTTCAACTGTCGCAAATTTCAAATCCGCCAGGGATTGCCTTTTCTATAGTAAATTATTCAAAAAATTATTTTCAACTGTCGCAAATTTCAAATCCGCCAGGGATTGCCTTTTCTATAGTAAATTATTCAAAAAATAATTTTATACTTTCGCAAATTTTAATTGCGCCAGGGATTGCCTTTTCTATAGTAAATTATTCAAAAAATAATTTTATACTGTCGCAAATTTTAATTGCGCCAGGGATTGCCTTTTCTATAGTAAATTATTCAAAAAATAATTTTCAACTGTCGCAAATTTTAATTACGCCAGGGATTGCCTTTTCTATAGTAAATTATTCAAAAAATAATTTTCAACTGTTGCAAATTTTAATTACGCCAGGGATTGCCTTTTCTATAGTAAATTATTCAAAAAATAATTTTATACTGTCGCAAATTTTAATTGCGCCAGGGATTGCCTTTTCTATAGTAAATTATTCAAAAAATAATTTTTTACTGTCGCAAATTTTAATTACGCCAGGGATTGCCTTTTCTATAGTAAATTATTCAAAAAATAATTTTCTACTGTCGCAAATTTTAATTACGCCAGGGATTGCCTTTTCTATAGTAAATTATTCAAAAAATAATTTTTTACTGTCGCAAATTTTAATTACGCCAGGGATTGCCTTTTCTATAGTAAATTATTCAAAAAATAATTTTCAACTGTCGCAAATTTTAATTGCGCCAGAGATTGCCTTTTCTATAGTAAATTATTCAAAAAATAATTTTCTACTGTCGCAAATTTTAATTACGCCAGGGATTGCCTTTTCTATAGTAAATTATTCAAAAAATAATTTTCAACTGTCGCAAATTTTAAATATACCAGGGATTGCCTTTTCTATAGTAAATTTCTCACAAATTAATTTTTTACTGTCGCAAATTTTAATTGCGCCAGGGATTGCCTTTTCTATAGTAAATTATTCAAAAAATAATTTTCAACTGTCGCAAATTTCAAATCCGCCAGGGATTGCCTTTTCTATAGTAAATTATTCAAAAAATAATTTTATACTGTCGCAAATTTTAATTGCGCCAGGGATTGCCTTTTCTATTGTAAATTATTCAAAAAATAATTTTATACTGTCGCAAATTTTAATGACGCCAGGGATTGCCTTTTCTATAGTAAATTATTCAAAAAATAATTTTATACTGTCGCAAATTTTAATTACGCCAGGGATTGCCTTTTCTATAGTAAACAATTCAAAAAATAATTTTCTACTGTCGCAAATTTCAAATCCGCCAGGGATTGCCTTTTCTATAGTAAATTATTCAAAAAATAATTTTATACTGTCGCAAATTTTAATTACGCCAGGGATTGCCTTTTCTATAGTAAATTATTCAAAAAATAATTTTCAACTGTCGCAAATTTTAACTGCGCCAGAGATTGCCTTTTCTATAGTAAATTATTCAAAAAATAATTTTCTACTGTCGCAAATTTTAATTACGCCAGGGATTGCCTTTTCTATAGTAAATTATTCAAAAAATAATTTTCAACTGTCGCAAATTTTAAATATACCAGGGATTGCCTTTTCTATAGTAAATTTCTCACAAATTAATTTTTTACTGTCGCAAATTTTAATTGCGCCAGGAATTGCCTTTTCTATAGTAAATTATTCAAAAAATAATTTTCAACTGTCGCAAATTTCAAATCCGCCAGGGATTGCCTTTTCTATAGTAAATTATACAAAAAATAATTTTATACTGTCGCAAATTTTAATTGCGCCAGGGATTGCCTTTTCTATTGTAAATTATTCAAAAAATAATTTTCAACTGTCGCAAATTTTAATGACGCCAGGGATTGCCTTTTCTATAGTAAATTATTCAAAAAATAATTTTATACTGTCGCAAATTTTAATTACGCCAGGGATTGCCTTTTCTATAGTAAATTATTCAAAAAATAATTTTTTACTGTCGCAAATTTCAAATCCGCCAGGGATTGCCTTTTCTATAGTAAATTATTCAAAAAATAATTTTCTACTGTCGCAAATTTCAAATCCGCCAGGGATTGCCTTTTCTATAGTAAATTATTCAAAAAATAATTTTTTACTGTCGCAAATTTTAAATACGCCAGGGATTGCCTTTTCTATAGTAAACTTTTCAAAAAATAATTTTCTACTGTCGCAAATTTTAATTACGCCAGGGATTGCCTTTTCTATAGTAAATTATTCAAAAAATAATTTTCTACTGTCGCAAATTTTAATTACGCCAGGGATTGCCTTTTCTATATTAAATTTTGCAAAAAAATAATTTTTTACTGTCGCAAATTTTAAATATCCCAGGGATTGCCTTTTCTATAGTAAATTATTCAAAAAATAATTTTCTACTGTCGCAAATTTTAATTACGCCAGGGATTGCCTTTTCTATAGTAAATTATTCAAAAAATAATTTTATACTGTCGCAAATTTTAATTGCGCCAGGGATTGCCTTTTCTATAGTAAATTATTCAAAAAATAATTTTCAACTGTCGCAAATTTTAATTACGCCAGGGATTGCCTTTTCTATAGTAAATTATTCAAAAAATAATTTTCTACTGTCGCAAATTTTAATTACGCCAGGGATTGCCTTTTGTATAGTAAATTATTCAAAAAATAATTTTCTACTGTCGCAAATTTCAAATCCGCCAGGGATTGCCTTTTCTATAGTAAATTATTCAAAAAATTATTTTTTATTGTCGCAAATTTTAATTGCGCCAGGGATTGCCTTTTCTATAGTAAATTATTCAAAAAATAATTTTCAACTGTCGCAAATTTTAATTACGCCAGGGATTGCCTTTTCTATAGTAAACTTTTCAAAAAATAATTTTCTACTGTCGCAAATTTTAATTACGCCAGGGATTGCCTTTTCTATAGTAAATTATTCAAAAAATTATTTTCAACTGTCGCAAATTTTAATTGCGCCAGGGATTGCCTTTTCTATAGTAAATTATTCAAAAAATAATTTTTTACTGTCGCAAATTTCAAATCCGCCAGGGATTGCCTTTTCTATAGTAAATTATTCAAAAAATAATTTTCTACTGTCGCAAATTTCAAATCCGCCAGGGATTGCCTTTTCTATAGTAAATTATTCAAAAAATAATTTTTTACTGTCGCAAATTTTAAATACGCCAGGGATTGCCTTTTCTATAGTAAACTTTTCAAAAAATAATTTTCTACTGTCGCAAATTTTAATTACGCCAGGGATTGCCTTTTCTATAGTAAATTATTCAAAAAATAATTTTCTACTGTCGCAAATTTTAATTACGCCAGGGATTGCCTTTTCTATAATAAATTTTGCAAAAAAATAATTTTTTACTGTCGCAAATTTTAAATATCCCAGGGATTGCCTTTTCTATAGTAAATTATTCAAAAAATAATTTTCTACTGTCGTAAATTTTAATTACGCCATGGATTGCCTTTTCTATAGTAAATTATTCAAAAAATAATTTTATACTGTCGCAAATTTTAATTGCGCCAGGGATTGCCTTTTCTATAGTAAATTATTCAAAAAATAATTTTCAACTGTCGCAAATTTTAATTACGCCAGGGATTGCCTTTTCTATAGTAAATTATTCAAAAAATAATTTTCTACTGTCGCAAATTTTAATTACGCCAGGGATTGCCTTTTCTATAGTAAATTATTCAAAAAAATAATTTTCTACTGTCGCAAAATTTTAATTACGCCAGGGATTGCCTTTTCTATAGTAAATTATTCAAAAAATAATTTTCAACTGTCGCAAATTTTAATTGCGCCAGGGATTGCCTTTTCTATAGTAAATTATTCAAAAATAATTTTTTACTATCGCAAATTCCAAATCCGCCAGGGGTTGCCTTTTCTATAGTAAATTATTCAAAAAATAATTTTCTACTGTCGCAAATTTCAAATCCGCCAGGGATTGCCTTTTCTATAGTAAATTATTCAAAAAATAATTTTTTACTGTCGCAAATTTTATTTGCGCCAGGGATTGCCTTTTCTATAGTAAATTATTCAAAAAATAATTTTCAACTGTCGCAAATTTTAATTACGCCAGGGATTGCCTTTTCTATAGTAAACTTTTCAAAAAATAATTTTCTACTGTCGCAAATTTTAATTACGCCAGGGATTGCCTTTTCTATAGTAAATTATTCAAAAAATAATTTTCAACTGTCGCAAATTTTAATTGCGCCAGGGATTGCCTTTTCTATAGTAAATTATTCAAAAAATAATTTTTTACTGTCGCAAATTTCAAATCCGCCAGGGATTGCCTTTTCAATAGTAAATTATTCAAAAAATAATTTTCTACTGTCGCAAATTTGAAATACGCCAGGGATTGCCTTTTCTATAGTAAATTATTCAAAAAATAATTTTCAACTGTCGCAAATTTTAATTGCGCCAGGGCTTGCCTTTTCTATAGTAAATTATTCAAAAAATAATTTTTTACTGTCGCAAATTTTAATTGCGCCAGGGATTGCCTTTTCTATAGTAAATTATTCAAAAAATAATTTTCAACTGTCGCAAATTTTAATTGTGCCAGGGATTGCCTTTTCTATAGTAAATTATTCAAAAAATAATTTTATACTGTCGCAAATTTTAATTACGCCAGGGATTGCCTTTTCTATAGTAAACAATTCAAAAAATAATTTTCTACTGTCGCAAATTTCAAATCCGCCAGGGATTGCCTTTTCTATAGTAAATTATTCAAAAAATAATTTTATACTGTCGCAAATTTTAATTACGCCAGGGATTGCCTTTTCTATAGTAAATTATTCAAAAAATAATTTTCTACTGTCGCAAATTTCAAATCCGCCTGGGATTGCCTTTTCTATAGTAAATTATTCAAAAAATAATTTTCTACTGAGGCAAATTTCAAATCCGCCAGGGATTGCCTTTTCTATAGTAAATTATTCAAAAAATAATTTTTTATTGTCGCAAATTTTAAGTGCGCCAGGGATTGCCTTTTCTATAGTAAATTTTGCAAAAAATAATTTTCTACTGTCGCAAATTTTAATTACGCCATGGATTGCCTTTTCTATAGTAAATTATTCAAAAAATAATTTTCAACTGTCGCAAATTTTAATTGCGCCAGGGATTGCCTTTTCTATAGTAAATTATTCAAAAAATAATTTTATACTGTCGCAAATTTTAATTACGCCAGGGATTGCCTTTTCTATAGTAAATTATTCAAAAAATAATTTTATACAGACGCAAATTTTAAATACGCCAGGGATTGCCTTTTCTATAGTAAATTATTCAAAAAATAATTTTCAACTGTCGCAAATTTTAATTACGCCAGGGATTGCCTTTTCTATAGTAAACTTTTCAAAAAATAATTTTCTACTGTCGCAAATTTTAATTACGCCAGGGATTGCCTTTTCTATAGTAAATTATTCAAAAAATAATTTTCAACTGTCGCAAATTTTAATTGCGCCAGGGATTGCCTTTTCTATAGTAAATTATTCAAAAAATAATTTTTTACTGTCGCAAATTTCAAATCCGCCAGGGATTGCCTTTTCTATAGTAAATTATTCAAAAAATAATTTTCTACTGTCGCAAATTTCAAATCCGCCAGGGATTGCCTTTTCTATAGTAAATTATTCAAAAAATAATTTTTTACTGTCGCAAATTTTAAATACGCCAGGGATTGCCTTTTCTATAGTAAACTTTTCAAAAAATAATTTTCTACTGTCGCAAATTTTAATTACGCCAGGGATTGCCTTTTCTATAGTAAATTATTCAAAAAATAATTTTATACTGTCGCAAATTTTAATTGCGCCAGGGATTGCCTTTTCTATAGTAAATTATTCAAAAAATAATTTTCAACTGTCGCAAATTTTGATTACGCCAGGGATTGCCTTTTCTATAGTAAATTATTCAAAAAATAATTTTCTACTGTCGCAAATTTTAATTACGCCAGGGATTGCCTTTTCTATAGTAAATTATTCAAAAAATAATTTTTTACTGTCGCATATTTTAAATACGCCAGGGATTGCCTTTTCTATAGTAAACTTTTCAAAAAATAATTTTCTACTGTCGCAAATTTTAATTACGCCAGGGATTGCCTTTTCTATAGTAAATTATTCAAAAAATAATTTTATACTGTCGCAAATTTTAATTGCGCCAGGGATTGCCTTTTCTATAGTAAATTATTCAAAAAATAATTTTCAACTGTCGCAAATTTTAATTACGCCAGGGATTGCCTTTGCTATAGTAAATTATTCAAAAAATAATTTTCTACTGTCGCAAATTTTAATTACGCCAGGGATTGCCTTTTCTATAGTAAGTTATTCAAAAAATAATTTTCTACTGTCGCAAATTTTAATTACGCCAGGGATTGCCTTTTCTATAGTAAATTATTAAAAATTAAATTTTCAACTGTAGCAAATTTTAATTGCGCCAGGGATTGCCTTTTCTATAGTAAATTATTCAAAAAATAATTTTTTACAGTCGCAAATTTCAAATCCGCCAGGGATTGCCTTTTCTATAGTAAATTATTCAAAAAATAATTTTCTACTGTCGCAAATTTCAAATCCGCCAGGGATTGCCTTTTCTATAGTAAATTATTCAAAAAATAATTTTTTACTGTCGCAAATTTTAATTACGCCAGGGATTGCTTTTTCTATAGTAAACTTTTCAAAAAATAATTTTCTACTGTCGCAAATTTTAATTACGCCAGGGATTGCCTTTTCTATAGTAAATTATTCAAAAAATAATTTTCAACTGTCGCAAATTTTAATTGCGCCAGGGATTGCCTTTTCTATAGTAAATTTTTCAAAAAATAATTTTTTACTGTCGCAAATTTTAAATATCCCAGGGATTGCCTTTTCTATAGTAAATTATTCAAAAAATAATTTTTTACTGTCGCAAATTTTAATAACGCCAGGGATTGCCTTTTCTATAGTAAATTATTCAAAAAATAATTTTATACTGTCGCAAATTTTAATTGCGCCAGGGATTGCCTTTTCTATAGTAAATTATTCAAAAAATACTTTTCAACTGTCGCAAATTTTAATTACGCCAGCGATTGCCTTTTCTATAGTAAATTATTCAAAAAATAATTTTCAACTGTCGCAAATTTTAATTACGCCAGGGATTGCCTTTTCTATAGTAAATTATTCAAAAAATAATTTTCTACTGTCGCAAATTTTAATTACGCCAGGGATTGCCTTTTCTATAGTAAATTATTCAAAAAATAATTTTTTACTGTCGCAAATTTTAATTAAGCCAGGGATTGCCTTTTTTATAGTAAATTATTCAAAAAATAATTTTCTACTGTCGCAAATTTCAAATCCGCCAGGGATTGCCTTTTCTATAGTAAATTATTCAAAAAATAATTTTTTACTGTCGCAAATTTTAATTGCGCCAGGGATTGCCTTTTCTATAGTAAATTATTCAAAAAATAGGGATTGCCTTTTCTATAGTAAATTATTCAAAAAATAATTTTCTACTGTCGCAAATTTCAAATCCGCCAGGGATTGCCTTTTCTATAGTAAACTTTTCAAAAAATAATTTTTTACTGTCGCAAATTTTAATTTCGCCAGGGATTGCCTTTTTATAGTAAATTATTCAAAAAATAATTTTTTTACTGTCGCAAATATTAATTACGCCAGGGATTGCTTTTTCTATAGTAAATTATTCAAAAAATAATTTTCTACTGTCGCAAATTTTAATTACGCCAGGGATTGCCTTTTCTATAGTAAATTATTCAAAAAATAATTTTCTACTGTCGCAAATTTTAATTACGCCAGGGGTTGCCTTTTCTATAGTAAATTATTCAAAAAATAATTTTCAACTGTCGCAAATTTCAAATCCGCCAGGGATTGCCTTTTCTATAGTAAATTATTCAAAAAATTATTTTCAACTGTCGCAAATTTCAAATCCGCCAGGGATTGCCTTTTCTATAGTAAATTATTCAAAAAATAATTTTATACTTTCGCAAATTTTAATTGCGCCAGGGATTGCCTTTTCTATAGTAAATTATTCAAAAAATAATTTTATACTGTCGCAAATTTTAATTGCGCCAGGGATTGCCTTTTCTATAGTAAATTATTCAAAAAATAATTTTCAACTGTCGCAAATTTTAATTACGCCAGGGATTGCCTTTTCTATAGTAAATTATTCAAAAAATAATTTTCAACTGTTGCAAATTTTAATTACGCCAGGGATTGCCTTTTCTATAGTAAATTATTCAAAAAATAATTTTATACTGTCGCAAATTTTAATTGCGCCAGGGATTGCCTTTTCTATAGTAAATTATTCAAAAAATAATTTTTTACTGTCGCAAATTTTAATTACGCCAGGGATTGCCTTTTCTATAGTAAATTATTCAAAAAATAATTTTCTACTGTCGCAAATTTTAATTACGCCAGGGATTGCCTTTTCTATAGTAAATTATTCAAAAAATAATTTTTTACTGTCGCAAATTTTAATTACGCCAGGGATTGCCTTTTCTATAGTAAATTATTCAAAAAATAATTTTCAACTGTCGCAAATTTTAATTGCGCCAGAGATTGCCTTTTCTATAGTAAATTATTCAAAAATAATTTTCTACTGTCGCAAATTTTAATTACGCCAGGGATTGCCTTTTCTATAGTAAATTATTCAAAAAATAATTTTCAACTGTCGCAAATTTTAAATATACCAGGGATTGCCTTTTCTATAGTAAATTTTCTCACAAATTAATTTTTTACTGTCGCAAATTTTAATTGCGCCAGGGATTGCCTTTTCTATAGTAAATTATTCAAAAAATAATTTTCAACTGTCGCAAATTTCAAATCCGCCAGGGATTGCCTTTTCTATAGTAAATTATTCAAAAAATAATTTTATACTGTCGCAAATTTTAATTGCGCCAGGGATTGCCTTTTCTATTGTAAATTATTCAAAAAATAATTTTCAACTGTCGCAAATTTTAATGACGCCAGGGATTGCCTTTTCTATAGTAAATTATTCAAAAAATAATTTTATACTGTCGCAAATTTTAATTACGCCAGGGATTGCCTTTTCTATAGTAAATTATTCAAAAAATAATTTTCAACTGTCGCAAATTTTAATTGCGCCAGGGATTGCCTTTTCTATAGTAAATTATTCAAAAAATAATTTTTTACTGTCGCAAATTTTAATTATGCCAGGGATTGCCTTTTCTATAGTAAATTATTCAAAAAATAATTTTCAACTGTTGCAAATTTCAAATCCGCCAGGGATTGCCTTTTCTATAGTAAATTATTCAAAAAATAATTTTTACTATCGCAAGTTTTAATTGCGCCAGGGATTGCCTTATCTACAGTAAATTTTTCAAAATATTAATTTTATACTGTCGCAAATTTTAAATACGCCAGGGATTGCCTTTTCTATAGTAAATTATTCAAAAAATAATTTTATACTGTCGCAAATTTTAATTACGCCAGGGATTGCCTTTTCTATAGTAAATTTTGCAAAAAATAATTTTCTACTGTCGCAAATTTTAATTACGCCAGGGATTGCCTTTTCTATAGTAAATTATTCAAAAAATAATTTTTTACTGTCGCAAATTTAAAGTGCGCCAGGGATTGCCTTTTCTATAGTAAATTTTGCAAAAAATAATTTTCTACTGTCGCAAATTTTAATTACGCCAGGGATTGCCTTTTCTATAGTAAATTATTCAAAAAATAATTTTCAACTGTCGCAAATTTTAATTGCGCCAGGGATTGCCTTTTCTATAGTAAATTATTCAAAAAATAATTTTATACTGTCGCAAATTTTAATTACGCCAGGGATTGCCTTTTCTATAGTAAATTATTAAAAAAACTATTTTATACTGTCGCAAATTTTAATTACGCCAGGGATTGCCTTTTCTATAGTAAATTATTCAAAAAAACAATTTTCTACTGTCGCAAATTTCAAATCCGCCAGGGATTGCCTTTTCTATAGTAAATTATTCAAAAAATAATTTTCTACTGTCGCAAATTTCAAATCCGCCAGGGATTGCCTTTTCTATAGTAAATTATTCAAAAAATAATTTTATACTGTCGCAAATTTTAATTACGCCAGGGATTGCCTTTTCTATAGTAAATTATTCAAAAAATAATTTTTTACTGTCGCAAATTTTAATTACGCCAGGGATTGCCTTTTCTATAGTAAATTATTAAAAAAATAATTTTCTACTGTCGCAAATTTCAAATCCGCCAGGGATTGCCTTTTCTATAGTAAATTATTCAAAAAATAATTTTATACTGTCGCAAATTTTAATTGCGCCAGGGATTGCCTTTTCTATAGTAAATTATTCAAAAAATACTTTTCAACTGTCGCAAATTTTAATTACGCCAGCGATTGCCTTTTCTATAGTAAATTATTCAAAAAATAATTTTCAACTGTCGCAAATTTTAATTACGCCAGGGATTGCCTTTTCTATAGTAAATTATTCAAAAAATAATTTTCTACTGTCGCAAATTTTAATTACGCCAGGGATTGCCTTTTCTATAGTAAATTATTCAAAAAATAATTTTTTACTGTCGCAAATTTTAATTACGCCAGGGATTGCCTTTTTTATAGTAAATTATTCAAAAAATAATTTTCTACTGTCGCAAATTTCAAATCCGCCAGGGATTGCCTTTTCTATAGTAAATTATTCAAAAAATAATTTTTTACTGTCGCAAATTTTAATTGCGCCAGGGATTGCCTTTTCTATAGTAAATTATTCAAAAAATAATTTTTTACTGTCGCAAATTTTAATTACTCCAGGGATTGCCTTTTCTATAGTAAATTATTCAAAAAATAATTTTCTACTGTCGCAAATTTCAAATCCGCCAGGGATTGCCTTTTCTATAGTAAACTTTTCAAAAAATAATTTTTTACTGTCGCAAATTTTAATTTCGCCAGGGATTGCCTTTTTATAGTAAATTATTCAAAAAATAATTTTTTTACTGTCGCAAATATTAATTACGCCAGGGATTGCTTTTTCTATAGTAAATTATTCAAAAAATAATTTTCTACTGTCGCAAATTTTAATTACGCCAGGGATTGCCTTTTCTATAGTAAATTATTCAAAAAATAATTTTCTACTGTCGCAAATTTTAATTACGCCAGGGATTGCCTTTTCTATAGTAAATTATTCAAAAAATAATTTTCAACTGTCGCAAATTTCAAATCCGCCAGGGATTGCCTTTTCTATAGTAAATTATTCAAAAAATAATTTTCAACTGTCGCAAATTTCAAATCCGCCAGGGTTTGCCTTTTCTATAGTAAATTATTCAAAAAATAATTTTATACTTTCGCAAATTTTAATTGCGCCAGGGATTGCCTTTTCTATAGTAAATTATTCAAAAAATAATTTTATACTGTCGCAAATTTTAATTGCGCCAGGGATTGCCTTTTCTTATTCAAAAAATAATTTTCAACTGTCGCAAATTTTAATTACGCCAGGGATTGCCTTTTCTATAGTAAATTATTCAAAAAATAATTTTCTACTGTCGCAAATTTTAATTACGCCAGGGATTGCCTATTCTATAGTAAATTATTCAAAAAATAATTTTTTACTGTCGCAAATTTTAATTACGCCAGGGATTGCCTTTTCTATAGTAAATTATTCAAAAAATAATATTCAACTGTCGCAAATTTTAATTGCGCCAGAGATTGCCTTTTCTATAGTAAATTATTCAAAAAATAATTTTCTACTGTCGCAAATTTTAATTACGCCAGGGATTGCCTTTTCTATAGTAAATTATTCAAAAAATAATTTTCAACTGTCGCAAATTTTAAATATCCCAGGGATTGCCTTTTCTATAGTAAATTTCTCACAAATTAATTTTTTACTGTCGCAAATTTTAATTGCGCCAGGGATTGCCTTTTCTATAGTAAATTATTCAAAAAATAATTTTCAACTGTCGCAAATTTCAAATCCGCCAGGGATTGCCTTTTCTATAGTAAATTATTCAAAAAATAATTTTATACTGTCGCAAATTTTAATTGCGCCAGGGATTGCCTTTTCTATTGTAAATTATTCAAAAAATAATTTTCAACTCTCGCAAATTTTAATGACGCCAGGGATTGCCTTTTCTATAGTAAATTATTCAAAAAATAATTTTATACTGTCGCAAATTTTAATTACGCCAGGGATTGCCTTTTCTATAGTAAATTATTCAAAAAATAATTTTCAACTGTCGCAAATTTTAATTGCGCCAGGGATTGCCTTTTCTATAGTAAATTATTCAAAAAATAATTTTTTACTGTCGCAAATTTTAATTATGCCAGGGATTGCCTTTTCTATAGTAAATTATTCAAAAAATAATTTTCAACTGTTGCAAATTTCAAATCCGCCAGGGATTGCCTTTTCTATAGTAAATTATTCAAAAAATAATTTTTACTATCGCCAAGTTTTAATTGCGCCAGGGATTGCCTTATCTACAGTAAATTTTTCAAAATATTAATTTTATACTGTCGCAAATTTTAAATACGCCAGGGATTGCCTTTTCTATAGTAAATTATTCAAAAAATAATTTTATACTGTCGCAAATTTTAATTACGCCAGGGATTGCCTTTTCTATAGTAAATTTTGCAAAAAATAATTTTCTACTGTCGCAAATTTTAATTACGCCAGGGATTGCCTTTTCTATAGTAAATTATTCAAAAAATAATTTTTTACTGTCGCAAATTTAAAGTGCGCCAGGGATTGCCTTTTCTATAGTAAATTTTGCAAAAAATAATTTTCTACTGTCGCAAATTTTAATTACGCCAGGGATTGCCTTTTCTATAGTAAATTATTCAAAAAATAATTTTCAACTGTCGCAAATTTTAATTGCGCCAGGGATTGCCTTTTCTATAGTAAATTATTCAAAAAATAATTTTATACTGTCGCAAATTTTAATTACGCCAGGGATTGCCTTTTCTATAGTAAATTATTCAAAAAACTATTTTATACTGTCGCAAATTTTAATTACGCCAGGGATTGCGTTTTCTATAGTAAATTATTCAAAAAACAATTTTCTACTGTCGCAAATTTCAAATCCGCCAGGGATTGCCTTTTCTATAGTAAATTATTCAAAAAATAATTTTCTACTGTCGCAAATTTCAAATCCGCCAGGGATTGCCTTTTCTATAGTAAATTATTCAAAAAATAATTTTATACTGTCGCAAATTTTAATTACGCCAGGGATTGCCTTTTCTATAGTAAATTATTCAAAAATAATTTTTTTACTGTCGCAAATTTTAATTACGCCAGGGATTGCCTTTTCTATAGTAAATTATTAAAAAAATAATTTTCTACTGTCGCAAATTTCAAATCCGCCAGGGATTGCCTTTTCTATAGTAAATTATTCAAAAAATAATTTTTTACTGTCGCAAATTTTAATTGCGCCAGGGATTGCCTTTTCTATAGTAAATTATTCAAAAAAATGCCTTTTCTATAGTAAATTATTCAAAAAATAATTTTCAACTGTCGCAAATTTTAATTACGCCAGGGATTGCCTTTTCTATAGTAAACTTTTCAAAAAATAATTTTCTACTGTCGCAAATTTTAATTACGCCAGGGATTGCCTTTTCTATAGTAAATTATTGAAAAAATAATTTTCAACTGTCGCAAATTTTAATTGCGCCAGGGATTTCCTTTTCTATAGTAAATTATTCAAAAAATAATTTTTTACTGTCGCAAATTTCAAATCCGCCAGGGATTGCCTTTTTATAGTAAATTATTCAAAAAATAATTTTCTACTGTCGCAAATTTCAAATCCGGCAGGGATT